>JAEIFU010000377.1:0-145798 GCA_018904235.1 Lordiphosa stackelbergi
TATTTAGTAATCAAGCTTACTTTTCGATTTGTCAAAGAAATGATTTAGATCGGATGAACTATAATCAAGTTATGGCCAAAAGAATGTTACTTCTCCCCGCCTTGGCAGTAGTGGCGTCATCTATTGATCAGTTTTGAAAATCCCTCATTTTTCAATGCAAGTAGTGGCGCCATCTATTGTTCAGCATTGCTGCTTTCAGCTGCTACTCCAGGTATAGAGTATATTACAGACGGGTTTGCCCGACTTTCTTCCTTATGTTTTTCTGTCTTTGGTGTGTGCTGTCTTTAGTAAAAATTTGTGTTGCCAGTCATTGAGTTTACGCATAATTTCAACTCCTAACCACATTTTCTATATAAAGTAAAGGCACTTTGATATTTCCAGCTGATTCACAAACCTTTTTCCCAAGAGAGTAAACATCGCTTAATTTGACTCACCGAAACTGCAAATAGAAAAGGTAAATAAATCATTACAATTGCTCATACTTAAGAAATCATCAAGTGTAAAGGGAAATGCTTAAGTTTATAGTAATCATTTGCTAATTGCAAAAAATAGTTGCAAAGTTCAATAAATTGAGAAATTATGTGACTATTCAAATGACAATTTATCAGATCAGAATGTTTAATCACCAAACATTTATCAGATCTGTACATGTTCAGAGATATTTTATGTTAATTAAACGTTTATTTCTAATTAAATTAGCATATCCCGTTTTCTTGGATTTTGCTAATTTCTTATTAAGCAACACGTGTTAAAGCAAATGGAACAATGTATTCTATCTAATTGCTTTTATCTCTAACACAAATTAAAAAAAAGATTAAAAATAACTGATATTGCATTTCCTGTATGTAAACATCAGCTGATAGCTTAGGCTAGATCAAGAAACCTTAGAAATAAGCACACACACACAGACATAGACATCATTTGTTTACTATACCCGCAATTAGAATTATCAGACAACTGTGACGCACTTGAATGACACTAAAATTTATTCTTCCAAACACAAAGCTAATTTTAACAAACAGAGAAAAATATCAGCAACAGCAGCAGCATTTGGAGATCATAAATTTTTGCTTGACAACGGATTATTATTATAGTTTCTGCTTCTCTATAAATTTGCATGCTGGGGAGCACCTGTGTGCTCTCTATTGTTGTGGGGGAATTTCTCAATTCATATCACAGAGATTCATTCACCGCTTCATTGGAAACGTAAAATTTGTCATCAATTTTTAAGCGGAAGCTTTAAACATTTCCGAACTCGAATCACTTATGACGTAGATTATCAACAATAACTTATCAGCTGAAAATTTTGTATGTTTTTTTATTTTGGGTTTTGCTGATAAGGCACTAACATTTGTATTTGTGGGTAGATCGCTTTTTCTAGTCTATCATAATTGCTGTACATAAAATTTCTATATTTGTTTGTATGCCTGTGCTTTTATTAGCAGAACTTTGGCACTGAACTGTTCCAGTGTTTGATAATTGAGGGGCGCGATTTAGTCATTGAATTATGGTTAATCATGAGCGTTGTCGAAATTTTAAGAGCGAAATACTTGATATTCAAGTGGGTTTTATTTATAATTTCGTAAAATCTTTTTGAAGTTTTGTCATGATAATATCAAGTGCTTCAAGCGAAAAAAAAGATTACTGATACTGGTTCCAATTTTCACATTTCACATTTATTCATATTATTATTCACATTTTTGACGGTGTATTTAGCCTTCTCTCTTTTCTCTACTCCTAGTTCTATTCTCCAATATCAATTATGCAAACAAATGTTCCAGTAGCCACAGCCAGCTTACGGCCGCCCAGACACCAAATGAAGAAAATATTTCTGAAATAGCACGAACCACAAGAAATAGAAAGAGAAAACCGATTATTGTGAGCTGTCTGATGCCAACAACAAAGTCAACGCTGAACACGATGAATAGGCAGGAGAAATAGAAGAGAAATGATATGAAGTTGTTGTTGCATTATACTTAGGCTTGTGCTAAGTTTTTAGCAAGGCATTTGAGCTTAAAAATCTCTACAATTTTTCCTCATCTGCACGGGGTCTTATTAAGTCCTATTTGTGTGATAGAACCCAAGCAGTGGTCTCGTGGTCTGGTATGTCAGGGTTCTTACGTCTGACTCGTGGTGTTCCTCAAGGTTTAGTCCTTGATTGTCTGATAGGCTGTGATGTTCATTTGTATGCCGATTATGTCCAACTTTATGTAAGTCGACCGTTACGTGAATTATATGAGTGTGTAAGAATTTGAATTAGGGATTTTGTGGAAATTAGAGAGTGGGCTAAAGCCAAGGCTAAGTCCTAAAATTGAACAGTTGTAGTAATCTTGGTCGTAGAGTCCACATCTCGCACTAAAGGACAAGGCTAAATCCTAAAAGTCGAAATTTGTAGTAATCTTGGTCGTAGAGTCCACATCTCGGACTTTGCTAAACTAATTCTTGGCCTTGATTTAGAGTCGTGGATAAGACTTCGTACATTATTATAAGTTCATAAGATTCTAACGAAAAAAGAGCCTCACTACGAACGAAAATATAGAAGAAATTCACTATTTCACTTTTCAAGCTACGCGCTGCTAGACTATTCGGAACGCCACGCATTTTAAATCTCAGTTAACTAATCATCTTTAAAGACAAACATAATAGTGAAATAAAATGAAATTAAGAGCAGTGTGTTAGGGTGAGTTCATTTACACGCTGCTGTAGCTATCCTCTGTCCGTGTGAGCGCCTATACGGTTTTCTCTATGCAGAAAAGAGCACTGAATGCGCGACGTGCGCATAGCCTGTGTGTTCGTCTGTTATTTTAGACTTTCCGTTTGAATTTTTAAAATTGTGCTTTAAACTCTAAAATAGTGTGTAACGTCTAAAATTTACAACTCCAAATTTTATTAACACTTTTAATTTTGAAATCGCATCTTTTGACTACCTATCCCATGGGGTAAGAAAAACTTTAATAACTGCTCAACGCAAATTTTATTACCCTTTCATTATTGAAATTATCGCAAGTTAAATCAAAGACTATTAAAAATTTCTCATATTGAATCTATTTCTTTCCCTCTTTATAGATGATCTTCAGTCAGTTCTGACTCACTCTCGTGCGATGATGTAAAACTATATCTAACTTATAATGATTTGAGTTCCCGCTATAATTTGCAAGCTGAATAAAATGCATTTCAGTCTTGGTGTCAAGATAATCTCTTACACCTTTCAAGTGCAAGGTTGTGACATTTTGAGAGTTCGTAAAGTATTTGTTTTAGTCGAATAAAGTTATGTACTTGCGTGTGCATCGAGTTATGGAAAATATTTCTTTTTAATCTTTTGTGGCTTAGAACTTGTGACTGCAGCCAGCTGCAGCTGTGATTTTTGTTTTAATTTATATGAGCTTCTATAATGATACTAAAAAAAACTTGTGCTGCCTTTACCTGTCCCAACACGTAAAAAAATTTTCAGGTACAATAATAAAAAAATAAATTTTTTAATCGTAGAACTTTTTAGCGGGCTCTAGGTCATTCAGTTATGGATATTGTCCATAACTTTTCTAAAACAAGACACGCACAACACAACAAAGGAGGCTGGTTGACAGTATAACGCTATTTCATGAATACCAATTCAATCTTCAGCTGTCTGCGCCTGTCCTTAGTGTGTTGGCAAAAGTTACTTCATACCATATGAACGCTTGGGAATCCCCAAGCGAAGCTCATAGCAAAATCCGACATCAGCAGCAAATGCCAAAACACTGAGGCTTTTGTGTGTGTGTGCATCCTTGCCTTGATATTTAAAAATCGTTCAAAAAAAAACATATTTGAAATTGAAATTCGAGTTCACCAATTCAAAATACACTTAAAAAAATTCAAGTGTATAAATAAAACAAATTAAAAACGAAAAAAGAAATTTTAAAAAATAAATTTTATTTTTTAGTAAAAATTTAATTTTAAAATAAAAACTTCATTTAAAATAATATGTCTTTTCGTTTTATTATATGTCAAAAATTGCATACCAATGATTTCATTCTTTTAAATCTGAAATATGAATTAATTCCACCTAAATGTACGAAATCTCCCACTGATACTACGTTTATGCTAGTCATTTTGCAAAATCATTTCATGAAATGGGCCTGAAAGTGCGTGCATAAACACCATTTCATGAATTCGACTTACACACGAAAGTTGACTATGAATTCGACGTCAATTCATGAAATGCTGTGGCGTAGCCAACTTGAGTTGCGCAGATGCTACCAGATCCTTTTTTCTCAATGTCTGGTAACATTGTGCCTTAGCAAACAGTTGTTCATAAATTTTAGCCAATTGTTTGCGCACATAATAAAAAGTTTCAAGCACATAAATATCCATAAATATGGATTTTCAGAGCAAGCGATTGTTTTGGGCGGACGATAAAGTGGCCAAATTACTTGGCTTAGTAAAGGAAAACAACATATTAAGAAAGCTCGATGGAAAACTAAAAGAAACAACGCCACATACAAAACTCTTTCCGACAATTTAAAGGCTAAAAATATGTTTAAATGTAGCGAGCAAGTAAAAACTATGCTTCGGTTGCTTAAAAAAAATTCTGGAAGGGAGAACTGCACCCACTTTAACGAAATGAATGAGCTATTTGGGACGCGTCCTGTATCAGCGGCTGTTGGTGTCGACACATCTGTTGACGATTTTGACTCCATTTTTCAAAATGTAAAGGATGAAACGCCAAAATATCTGTGTTCTTGGCTTAAATGGACAGCTGGAAAATACTGCATGAGAAGAAGGCTGCACATCGCCTGAAATCCTCGTTTGTTTTATCCCAACCATATCGTTCTTTTTGCCCCCCCTTTGGTCCTTTTTTTTTAATTGTTTTCTCCTTTAATCAAAAAATTTTAATGTCCTCCATTGCAATCAATTTCAATTTGCCTTTGTTTACAATCGAACAGCTGATCCCCGCCTTTATTGCTACCACCTAAAAATCAAATTCACAATGTTAAATCTAGATTGAAAATCTATTTTTCGAGAATTTTGGAATCACATATATTATAAGACCTTAGAAATGGGTAGAAATCTTAGAAAGAAGATTTATCAGCTCAAAACTAATCAAACAACATACAGTTTTCTTATAGCTTCAGTTAAAAAACTTTATGATATATACAGATTTATTTATAGATTAAAAAAATATTAAAAAAACCACAACCTTAGCTCAATCGACTATGGGCCGTAAATTTTCAGTCTCAACCAGTTGTAAAAGAAGAACTCAGCTGGCAGAAATCTCGGCTCAGCTGGCAAAAATCACTGTCGTGCTGAGTTCTTATACTGCGCCTGGTGGAGCATTTGAAGTAACATCCAATTTCCGAGTGAGCTAAATGGCCACATGTTGTGTGTTCTATTAACCGAGGTACTAAGATCAAGTCCCAGTAGCGGAGGATTAATAACTAACGTTTTTATAATTTTTCCAGAACCCCCTGCTGATCAAGAAAATACATACTTTAAATGGTCGGAAATTTGTTCATTCTGCCTGTTAAATACATTTACATACTCAACTGGTAACAGGCGTTTAAAACTAATAATAAGGCGCAGCAACAGCAATCTATTCGTTAATTTTTGTTAAAATGCAACTCAAAGTCCCCACGTTTGCTTGACTTTTGCACCGAATAACGGTCTACAAGGGAGCAAAATCCCACTACCCTCAGCGAGCGCTCCACTAATTAATTTTCTTTTAAATAAAACTAAAATATGTAAGCCAAATTATCTTCTATTTTCTTTATTCCCTTCTCTGGTCACTGTTCTTTCGGCTTCATTGCCACATTTCATGCAAAAAAAAAATAAATAAATTTCGGTCCCCTGGAGGTTTAGCCTGGGGTCATCTAACGGCACTTTCGTTGCTGTTTATTTATTCAGTCAAATTATAAAAACTACATATAAAAAAAATTTACTCCACTTCTTCTTAAACCGAGGCCAACAGCTTTTAGCGCACTTCATAAAAACGCCAAACAACTCTGACGAAAAACTACAAAATAAATACTTATGTATAATAATGGCCAACAGTTTTAAGTCCGTTAGGAGAGCTCAAGTTTGGAGTTCGAGAGGGGCCAATGTGGGTTAAGAAATGGCAGACAAACTCATATGCAAATTAGAATTTGTGGGAAATATAAGCAAATCATACCTAAGGGCATCATCGCCAACAAATAGTGTCACTGTGAGTTCTGTGCGGGAGTGAATTAGAACTTCAGAGCAGCCAAGAATAATTTTATTACAAATATTTGCATAAAATAATGGGAGCTCTGTCAGTTTCAGTTTATAATTTGCCGAACTTTTCTAATACCAGATTTTGCCAGCAGCTGTTTTCCAAATCAAATAAAAAGCATTTGCTTTTATTCTCGAGTCTTAAATTTCTTCCCTTTAAATCAACAGTTGTTAATGTGCTAAACTTTAAAATTTTACACATTTTAATCAATTTCAGCTGATTTTGTTTATACCAATATGCCGTGTCTGGGGTACAATGACTCTATATGTATTTAATTATTGTTTAATTACAAGTATTATAACACAATTTGTATACAACGATTGTTCAAGCTCTCGCCTTTTTTTGTTTATAAACAAACAGCTGTGATTAGAGAAAACACAGATAGAGAGAGCGAGAGAGAGATAAGGTCGAACAGGTAAAGATTATACAAATTATGATTCTTAAGCTCTTTGATCTTTGCATGTGTATATATACATATAGAAGCCATTAAAATCCCTCGACTACCACAACAAAAAATCAATTTTCCTTGAACAATACATTTGCTTAATTGATTTTGTATTCTCTATTTTGCTTTTCTCAAAGTCAACATATTTAAAGAACAATCATGCAAAGGAGAGGGTGAAACTTTTTTTGGTTAAGCAAACCAATTTATAATCGCTTCGATAGCCAAATGGCTAATGAGTTTGCAAAGTTGACTAAATGTAGATTTAAATCTACCAACAGCAACAAGCAAACCAAAGAAAAAACAAACTGCAGTGAAATTTTATGCCAAAGCTGATGTATCTAACAGATACTTTTATTTTTTTCGGTTTGGTATATACCCTTAGGGCGGGCTAATCAACGCTTAGTTTGTCTTGTCTTGTCCATAATCTAAAACTTTTAGACATTGTTATTAATCTTTTTGAATGCAGGCAATTTGCCGCACGTTTTGTTGTCTTGGATTAGCTTTCCATTTCAATTTGAATTTGGAGTTTGAGTTCTTCTTTTTGTTAGCTACGAGGGTAGTGCAAGAAGTAGCTAAGGTAACAAAGCATAACGCGCGAGACTTGAGAAAGAAGGAAAAAACACTAACTGCTAGTGGAGGTCTTCACGAAAACAGGGAGCAAAGGAAGGCCTCGAAACCTTACTCAAGTATTCTAGAGCAGGGTTTGTCAACAAAAATGAAGCCCAATAGTTAGAGTATACACTCTAACACTACAATATGATAGTGCGAAAATAATGCGACGAAAACCACCTCTGACCTACTCCATCGACTGTGGCCTCATGGCACAAGTCTCTGCATTCGTTCGGTGCGCGTCGGTGTGAATAGCGAAATGTGTTCGGGCCCTGCTGGTCAGTCATGTCAATCGGATTCCAAAGACTTTTTCAGTTTGAACCTACCTATGATCTCTAATGAAATCTCTATTGATTTTAGCTATAATTTGAAATTCAAACGCTTTCGATAATCTCCAGAAATTAGAGGTAGAGATTTCATCAGAGATTATAGGTTCCATTCTGAAAAAGTCTTTGTAAAATCCGCTAATTAATTTTAAGCGTCCCGAATGTTCTTAAAATGCGTTGACATATGTTTGATTTATTTCGGGAATGTCGGTGATATTTCGAAAGTCCCGAACATTCTGGAATTTTATAAAAAAAGAAATGACAGAGGGCCCCGCGGTTTCGGATGAGCACCTCTTATTAGAAAACTTTGGTATTTCATAGCCTCAACTTTACTAGTTCGTCTCGTTTGAGAAATGAATTTATTTCGTAAGCATTTTAAACGATGATTGATAACGACTTTCTAAATAGATTTAGAAGAAGTGCATCGACTTCTCGTAATTAAGTTATAATACAACGCTGGTGTCACCCCTCACTTGTTCGATTTTTTTGTGCCTTACTGCATCAATTCTAACAATTGTCGGCAAAGGTTCACAAGCAAGCCAAAGTCTGGTCTAAAAGTCTAAAACTTTTAAATAATTATTTCGTTTGAGTGTCGAAAGTCCGTCAAAATTATTCTTCTTTATCTGTAAGTAAGGCTTTTACATATTGTACTTTGTAAACTCATAAAAAATTATGCAACCAAATTTTTGGCTCATCGTTTCTCATTGTAAATATTTAGAAAATACTAGCAAGTATTAGCCGGCTCAAGGTCATGTTTTGTTTGTACATAACTTAAAACAGGAACACACAACACCACACAGGAGGCTAGTCGACTGTACAGGTGTTTCATGAATCTCCCGATTCAATCTGTCTTCCTGCAAGTCTATAATTAATGAGTGTGTTCGTTTCAGGTAAAGGCTCAGGAGATCCCTGCTGCATTATGTGGGATCCAAAAAACCCAATCCAAATCAGTTCTGAAGGCTTCAGTTTGGGACCAGTTTCACCGCTAATTTTAGCTGATAAACCGAAACTTTGAAAATCAACAAGCAGAACGGCCCCGTCCGATTCAGTTCACTGGTGAGTTTTAAGACCTTAAGACCTTACGTTTAGACAGCAAACCTTGTAAATTTGGAAATTTCAATCGATTCCGTAGGAAGTCTTATCCGACTTTTGGTTAAATTAAGTTTTGCCGATGCACCCTCAACAAAGGCAACCACTCTTAGAAAGAATTGATCTGAAAACCTGTCATCAAACTGCATTCCTTCCCTGGAAGTTGCTAATTTTCCTCTACGGGACGATATTCTCAGTGTAATGTTGTACTTCCTCCCCTTAATCCAACTTTGGCATTCTTTTTGTGATCTTTTCTTAAAAATACTTGATTAAAATTTAAAGTTCTTATTTCAAGAATAATTTTTTCAATTCCGAAATACTTAATAACAGATTGTTTCGGGATATTTTGAGTAAATTTCGAACATTTCGAAATTTTTTAAGCTATTTTAAAACATTTAAGTTCTAATGGTCTTCATCTCAACCCGTTTTACTTTTAAAATAAGTAAAAAATGGCTCATTAAAATCAAATAAATTATAAAGTCAGTCCCAATACATTCTGGAAACAAGTCATTCAGGTCTGTTCCCATTTCCGAGTGGATTTAAAAAGTAAAACGATTGTATTTCCGAATCGTTTTCATTTGATGTTCCCGTTTACGAGTGAAATAGAAATGGACTTACTTTTCGAATGAAAGTTCGAATCGTTTTCGCCACTATTTTTTATCAACGGTATAATTCAGCAATGGTAACATAAACAATTTCGATCAGCACTGCGCATGCGCTAATGCGGAATTGCGAACAGCTCGGTTTCATTTCGATCGTTTTTGCTTACTTTACATAATTAATCTTAAATCAAATTGAATGCCCAATATATTTATGGTTACTTTAAAATCTTCTCAAAATATGACTTATTAATATAAAAATATTGGAAAGATAAAAAATATAACCGTTGACATGAAAATTTTCCATTACTTTTCATTTCACTCACTCAAAGACACAACTTTTAAAACCGAATAATTTGATCGTTTTTATCAATTCCGATTCCACATGATTTGATCGAAATCGAAAACGGGAACAGGCCTGATAAGTTCATAATATAGATAAAATATGGTCTTGGTTTAAGCTCATTAAGTAATAAAGTCATACCAATTTTGTTTTTGAAAATATTGTATTACATTAAATAAGACTGAAAAATCTGAAGGGAAATGAATTAACCAAAGACCCAGATGGTATTACTGTATATCAAAAGTCTTTGCTCATTCCATAAGCAAAATGTTAGAACCAGGAGGGAATTTTGAGAACAGAATCAACTTAATATAATTCTCATTTGCGCATTTTCCGTAGCATTGACTTAGCATTGTAAGTCTATTTGGTGCTCAATTCAAGATAATTTGTACTTGAAGTTAGAACATTATTCGCTTTACTGTAATTACGAATAGTTCTTGATTTAAGAAAGTATGTGCTCGTTTTAATAACATTAACAGTCGTTTTTCAACTCTAGAACGTTTGGTACTTATTTTAAGTGCACTAAGAACAAAACATACTTGAAATTTTAAGTACCAAACAGTATAAATTGTATCCCGATCGATCTAAAACTCTCCCAGCAGTTGTTTTTGTCAGTGTACTATGGTTTAAAAATTTAACGTTTAGTTATTAAAAAGATCTTTTGGTGTCCTTTTGAGTAAGCTTTCTTAGTTTTGAAATTTTAGTTAAGATTTCAAGAAGAAATTTTCTGGCGTTCTGCGTACGCGACTTTAAGAAAATTCGTTAAGGAAATGAAATCGTACTAAAATTTAGAAATAATTCTATATTTAAGGCATTTTTTCTGAGTTTTAGTAAAGTTGCCCCAAAAAGGAAACTTTTGAAAATTCTTAAGAACAGAAAACTTATTTTTTGGGGTGACTTTTTAAAACACTTTTATAATTGAATTTTATACCATTTTTGTAGAGTTACCCTAATATGGGTTCAACAACAAAGCTGCTAATCACGTCAAAAAATAGAACTCACTCTAAGAGGTCCCAAACTCGCCCTGAAAATTGGAAGTTCTCCTATAAAATCCGTCCCAAGGCACACTCCAAATTTTAGAATAATCATTTCTGAGAAATGCATTTTTTTCAAGTTTCAGAAAATGCTTTATTAATTACAGGCAATTTTCAGAATTTTGGATCGCTTTGAAAATTTAGAAAATTAATTTTTTTAGTGCAAGTCTAAGGAAGGCTTCATCAAATCTTTTTATAATTTTGCACTCAAACAACATTTGGCATTTTTTCCCAGATTTTTTTGTGAGGACCCTAACAGCCGCTCACAACTTCAGTTGAGAAGGACAAGATTATAAAAAGTCCTGCATGCGCGCACCCACACACATTCATACAAGGAGGCTGCACAACTCTCTCACATACACAACTCTCTCTCTCTCTATCTCTCACTGTTGCTTTTTCTGTCGCTTTCTGCAACGTTGTGTGTGACAAAAAAAAACTTCGTTTTGGGAGTCTGTGCACATAGAAATCTCTCAGACCGCATTGTTGTTGCTTTTATGCATGCTATCGCTGCTGGGGTGGGAGGGGGGTAAATAAAAAAACACACTGACTATAACCATAACGTGTGTATACCTTTTTATGACAAACCCAGACTCAGACTCATATGTACCTTTTATTTCCGATTGGAGTATTGCACAACGGAATCACCTTTCTTTATTGTGATTATTTTTTAATTAAAAATTTTAGTAAATTATTTATTACTGTTAAACACTTGCAATACTAATTATAATAAATTTCTTTTAATTTCTTGTGATTTTTTTTTTGATTCATTCAAAAAATTTGTTGCGCGTCTTCGCGTTTTGTGTTTGTTTTACCGTTTGACAAAATTTCACTTTCAATTTTTTCCGCGTTTACCGTAAGCCGAATTTAAATATTTTTAATAGAACCCAACACAGCTTCTGCAGTTGGTTCAGTAATAAAATATCCACACATTAACTTTTGTGTGTATTTTATTTTATTTTTTTTTTTGTGGGGACAATTTGAAAGGAAACCAAACCGAAGAGGAACGAAACTTCGTCGTCCGCTCCACAAAACCGCGCAGCGCGAGAATATCTTTTGAACTGAACATGAACAGCAGCAGCTGCAAACCAAATGAAAACCAGAAAGTAAACGCACAACCAACCACACGCTGCGTAGCAAACACACAAAGACAAGAGAGTGTGGGAGAGAGAGAGAGAGCGCCAAAACAGTGCAAGAGAGACCAACGAAATCAAACGAATTGAGAGGGAGCAAACAGTGTAGGTGAGCGCCAAGCGGCGCTTGTTGTTGTTTTGGTATTGGCTGTTGTTGCATGCCAAAGCCAAAGCAAACACACTGGCGTAATGTTACCAAATTTACAAGAGGGCTTTAATAACAAAGTTTTTAAGATTATTCCATGTGACAAGCGAAGCTCTTTACGTTGATACAACCGATTTAAGTAATGGCAAAAAGACACTTTTTGGACTCTGTATAAATAAATGTTATATTATTTAAAAAATAAATAGGCCACTGTCAAGTCGCCGCCAATTCACTGTTGAGTCACTGTTGAGTCACTGTTATGTCACTGTCAAGTTACTGTTAAGTCAGGTTAAGTCACTGTTAAGTCACTGTTAAGACACTGTTAAGTCACTGTTAAGTCACTTTTGAGTCACTTTTTAGTCACTGTTAAGTCACTGTTAAATCACTGTTAAGTCACTGTTTAGTCACTGTTAAGTCACTCTTAGGTCCTCCAGATCGCCAACAGATCATCAGCAGATCCCTATCAGATCCCCACCAGATCTCTCCCAGATTCCCACCTGTTTCCCACCAGATCCCCACTAGATTCAAAACAGATCCCCACCAGCTCCCCGCCAGATCCCCACCAGATCAGCACTAAATCCCCGCCAGATACCCACCAAATCTTCACCTGATTCCCACCAGTACCTCACACTATCCCACTCCACACACAACCCACCTGCTACTACTGTATGTAATGATAAAAGCTGCTGATTTTTCAAATACAAAATCCCAACACAAACCCTAAAAGAATCTTTCGCAAAGACAAAATTTTTCAAGATTTACTCTCCCAGTCTGACGTCCGTAAAAGAGCTTCGCTCTAAAAATAGGCTTTAAGTTTAAAAAGTCCCAAATTTGGAAAAATAAATGAGTCTGTGCCACGGAACTTCCGCAGGAAAAGCTGATTTCAAACCGGTTAAAAGTATATTTTAAACTTGTTTGCATTCTTGTCAGTAATTCCAATCTGTCCGTCGTACAAGCTAAAAAAAAAAAAAAAAAAAAAATTTTAACGAATTTTCAATTTGTTTTTTATTGTATAATGTAGATTTTAGCAAGCACTTAAATTAGTGCTGAAGACAAAATTGAAAGCGATTCGACTGACACAATAACTAAGCCCAAATAAATTTAATATCCTATGAATGAATAGTTCTTTGAAATGTATTTTATTTGACTTAAAAATTTTGCGTACTTTTTTTCAAATAAAGTTTTATTTCTGTCGATACGTGACATGTCGAACGTGACATTTTTCCCCAATATGAATCAAGTAGTAAAATCTTATGTTTATATTCATGTAATTACATTTGATTAATATCTAGCTACACACCTGATCATATTAATCCCTCATGTAAACACATCAACTCTGACTTTAAGGTAACAGAAAACAGTTTTATTCATTGTTTCAAACTTAAAGTTTGTTCTCATTGGTTCTTAAACTATTTGTTAATAATAAAATAAACTTAATTGAAACATAGGATAATAATATAACATAAATGAGATCATTTTGTGTTTCAGATACGTTTTCAGTGTGATCATAACAACAAGTACACTTCATGTGTTGGTAAGAAAAAAATTTTTAATTTCCATTTTCTGTTCTTTTTTAGGTAAATTAGTATATTCTAACTTAGTATCCAGTGTATCCACCTCTATTTTTGTCCATTACTGCTATTATTTTTGTCATACTTTTAATAAGATCCTGGCAGGGTCTACTGGTGTCTTATACCACAGTTTTTAGACACCTTCCCATAATTTTTGTTTATTTGAAAATGTATGTGCTGCCAATTTCTTTTTCAAGTCTCCCCACATGTTATCAATGGGGTTAAGGTCGGGGGATTGGCTTGGCCACTTCAGAACGTCAACTTTTTAGTCCTCGAAAAATTTAGATAACAGCCTTAATGTATGTTTAGGATCATTATCTTGCTGAAATATTTTCCTCAGCATACGGTACGTTCGTAGTCTGATAAATTGGACCTACGCCGTACGAGGAGAAACAACCCCACAGCATTATATTGCCACCTCCATGTTTGACTGTTTTTTTTTGTAAACCGTGGATGGAATTCCTTTCCATTAGGGCGTCGAACATTCCTTTCACAGTCATTCCCAAACAAATTAATCTTGGTTTCATCGCTCCATAATATGTTTCTCCATTTTTTTCTCCCCGGTGCATCCTACCCAGTCTTTGTGGTCCCTTGCAAAAGTTTGCCTTATCGTGATATTTTTTTTGCGCATAAGTGTGACTCTTCTGGCAATTCTTCCTGGTAGGTTGGCATCTTGTAGTCGTCTTCGGATAGTTGGAGCACTAACTGAATTCCCAATTTCGGCTGCAATAGCCTTTGATGACTTAAATGGGTCCTTTTTGCTCAAAGATACTATGTAGTGGTTAAGGGTTTCTGTTGTTTTTTGATTTGACTCCTTTTTTCAGACTAAGAACCAATCGAGCTTCTTCTTTAGTACAATGAGAATGACCCATTTTTTTAAAAAAGAAAATAATTATTTAATTCTCTGTATTTACAGGAGCTATACTTAATTTACCTTTAGTTACCAAAAGATCACTGATTACAAAATTATTCACTTGATACTTGTGAGAAACGGAGACTGTACCTATTATTATGATCAGGCAAATGTGTGGTGGACTCGCAATTTATAGAAAAGCTCTTTGTCACAGTGTGGCCAGACAACAATAAACCAACAATAAACCAAAAACTAAAAAGTTGTCAACACTAAAAGTACGAAAAAAAACCATCTATGGTTAAAAAATTCTGATGTGTACCTATTAATAAGATCAGGTGTGTATATACCCGTCGTCGCTCGGGTACTTAGAATTCTGTTTATCGGGGGTGCCACAGAAATCTCTAGAGATTTTGCCGACGGTTGGTTTGTAAATCTCTCGAAAAATTCGTTGGTGCCACAGAACTTCTAGAGATTTCATTTTCTAATTAGAAAATCTAGTTGGAACACCAGATGTTCCAATTGATGTTCCATCTCTAAAAACAGGGCTGAATCTCTCGCCAAGAAATTTCCCTTATTTTAGATGTGTGTTAATTTAATGATTACCTGAAATTTTTCGATTGTGTCATATGTTTTATGATGCCTTTTTTAAATAATATTTCAATTTTAAGTCGCATTCTCCACCAATATAATGCAAAATTTAAAAATTTGTTGGCGCCAAACATGAGTCATTAGTTTCCATCCCTTAATCCGCTAGCTATCGTGTAGAGGGCGCCACTTCGACAAAAGGCGCTAGTGAGAAAAGAGCTTTGCAAAATCTCCTAACAAAACATTAGAGGTTTGAAACCAACCAAAAGAAATTTCTGTGGCACCAAAGAATTGGAATTCGGTTGGAATTTGGTTGGAAGAGGTTCTGTGGCACCCCGTATATTTTTTTTTTTTCAAAATATTAAAAAAAATGTTTGATTTCGGCTTACCACAATTAATCTTGTTTTGAACAACTGAACAATATTTTCAAGCTACCATCCGCTTACATAATTTCTGAGATCAGGCTTTAAATCACTTTTTTAAACCGGGAAAACAATCAACTCTGAATTACCAACATAAAATCTTAATTTTAAGACCAACTTTGAACGGCTTAAAATATTTAACAAAAAATTATACCAATTGTGTTTTTTATACCCTGTACCCATTAAAAATGGGTAAAATAGGATCATGAAGTTGTGCAAATGTATGTAACAGGAAGAAGGAAACATTTCCTACCCTATAAAGTATATATATTCTTGATCAGCATCAACAGCCGAGTCGATTTAGGCATGTCCGTCTGTCCGTCCGTCCGTCTGTCCGTCTGACTGTATGAACGCGTCGATCTCAGAGATGGTAAAAGATAGAGGTTTGACATGTATGGGACAAATGCTTCTTTTATCTGCACGCAGATCAAGTTTGTTTCAAATTTGGGCCACGCCCCCTCCCGCCCCCGCAACTTGGAAAAAATGTTATATCTCCTATAGTTTTAAAGATAGAGGATTCGTACTTTCTAGAGATAGTTAGTGATTAGCAAAATAAATCGACTTTCCAAAGAAAGGATAAAGATCGGATGAACGGTTCTCAAGTTATGAGCAAAAAGAAGGTGAAAACCCGGGGGGGGGCTCCCGCTACCACCCCTCCCACCCGAAAAAAAGGTTGCTTACTTTTTGGATGGTCACACTCAGGAACGCAGGAACACTGTTAAACATGTTTTTTTCATGAGTAACGGGTATATCGAAGTCGGTAAGAGCCGACTTTAACTTACGCTCTCGTTTTTTAATGTCGAAAGTGACATTGAAAAGTGGACAATAGCAATTGTAAAAATTTACAGTTAATCGAGATTGCATTGTACTCTTTGCATTTCTTTGGGAGTGTTTGTTGTCTGAGTGACATTTTGTGGAACACCCTTTATGAAGTATATTCTTCATACCGAAGATAATAATAAAAAGTGAAACCAACTAAAAATGTCACCGATAGAGAAAAATCACTTGTGGAACTTTGCAGTCGATTTGCTCGTCATAGGTAATAATTATATGTTTAAATGACTTAAATTAGTTAAATTTTTGTAAGAACATTTTCTTTGTATGTCTCGGTGGAATTTATTTTGGAAATGTCTATATGGCTGCAATCATATGTTTAAAATTTTATTACAAGCAAAGTAAGACATTTTCTTTCTTATGTCCACCGCAAATTCTGTATTACACAGAGCGCGCTAGCTAACATTTTTGACATATGTAAAATATTTTGGACGCAGATTTGTTTTTCGGTTCGGACTTCAGGAGTAATTTGGAAATGAGAGATGTAAGAGTCGTGCAACACTTTTCCCATATTGAATGACCTTCATCTGCTGAAGTTCCCATAACCAAAACCAATGCTTCAAAATTAACCACTCGACCATAAGGCACACTTCATTCCACCCTTAGTCCATACATGGATTGCTTTTACTCCAACCACAACACAAAAAAGCCTACATTAAATATACATTACAATTTGTTGCAGTACAACAGATCGATCATGTTGCATGCGGCACTACAAACAACCCTCATGGCCTCACACTTAATGACAGCTCATTAAATTACCTCGATAAAGTAATGAGAAACCCGCATTTGACCAAAGGCCAAGGAAAATTGCCAACTGGAATTGAAAATCATCCCCCCTTCAGGATATTGAAGCTACATGATCAATGCTTCCAGCAGTCTGGCAACGCTTTAAGCGCCTATAATCAAAGTCAAAATACAAAAGTAAAAATCAAAACAAATTACTTTGCAACAGCACACGTGCGCTGCTCGCTCTCTCTCTCTCACTCTCTCTGTTTTATTTTTTTGCGTTTGCTTAGAGAGGAAAACAAACACAGAAAACAAAAGCAAAACTCCCTCTCTCTTTCTCTTCTCTCTGCACCAGGAACTCAAAGCTTTGACTCGAAAATTTTGAAATTAAATTATTAATTTCTCATTCTTGCGACAAGTTGACATCTTTCGTTGATAATGCCACAAAGACAACACAGTATTGCGGATCTGAGGCAATACGCTGCAGAGAGTCGTTTTCTTATCAGCGACACGAAAATTGTTTAAACCGATTACAACAGGCAAAACAGCTGGGACCAACCCAAAGAAGAAAAACAAGCGACAAAAAAAGAGGCCAAACCCAGACGACTATAAAAGTGATCGGCATGGAAATGAAATTGTGCGGTGCCAGGGGGAGGGGGGGATGTGGTTGTGTTTGGAATATTTATCATATGCAATTGATGCTAAAATACTCGATGAAGGCATATGGTTAGATGGGATACGAAATGGTGTCGACATGTTCACAACGCCCCAAGTGGTTAAGATTCCTGAAGTTGAAGTATGAGAACGGAGAACGACCAAAGAACGGAAGAAGAAAGTCCAAATTTGAATGCAATTTTAAATGCAGCATTAATCTAACAATTGGACAGTGGCAAATGCTAAGTGGGGTACCGCAGGCATGAGTTCCTACAATATTTCGCATCAATAGCTTAAAAAGTTCTGTGGTAATGAACTTAAAGAGCTAATGAAATGGAAATTGGTAGGGAGATCTATACCAGGGACTAACACAGAAAGAAATATCGGAAACGGTTTCAGTTGAGTTCATCGATTTTTAATTCGGTGCGGTCAAATTTTGTTTGTAATGAAGTCGTTACATTTACTGTAATCCACGATTTGAGTGAATATTTATCAAGACAGCAAACCAATAAAACAGTGGTGCCCAAAATGCCAAAAGCCTATCCCATGGAATAGGCGTTGCAGCCGACACACGCATTGAGAGTGAGAATACGTGTGTTCTATAAATAGCAAGCTCGGCAGCTAGCTCCGTCACGAGGTTTCGTCGCGACGAGTGCATTCGCCTTTTTTCCTTTCTCACGGGGCATTTGTTCGTTTGCTTGTAGCTTATGTTTGACGTCATGACGTTTACCTCGTGTTTCCCTGCTACGCACACAAACGCAAAGCTTCTTAATGTGAGTTTGGGCACTACCGCTCTAAAAATATGCAAAAGGGTCGGTCCGGCGGCTGCAACCAAAAAGTATCGATTTTTTCCAAATTAATTGTAATAATTAATATTAAAATCGTTTTGGAAATTTGTCTGGAATAAGTACTTATATCAAATTACTAATTTTCTAGATGGCATTAACTGTCACATAAACTAACATATAACAGTGTAAATTGTAAGTTTACTAGAAAAACAAGAGCTTTCTATTATTCTATTGTTAAATCTGCCCTTTAAGGACAACGATTATAAATATTTGTAACAATTTCAAATAACTTTATACGACAGTGCACAGTGGCACATAAATATGTATGCATATCTATTAGAATATTTGTCAATCTTCCTCCTTCTCATACTCCACTAACATTAATATTTGTTATCATTAATCATTTCTATAATTTTCTTCGTATCCCTAGCACAATTTTTTAAATTTCAGAAATTATTCTTCAAATATGTATCTATATGACAGAAAAGAGTTTGAATGAAATAAATAATTTTTTACATAGAAAAAAATATTGAAAATAGGCCTTTTTTACCCGACGAAACCCATGTAACCCCTTAAGCAAAGTATTATTCAATTAAGATCTTTTCGGCATTTTGTTTTTAACAGGAAGCATTCCTTTATGATTTTAGATACATCGAGTCTTGTATTATCATTATAAAACTTGGCTCTTGCCTCAATTTCCGAACTTTTCCGAATTATCCCGAACTCAGATATAATTTCCAAAGGCGAACACATTAGGAAATATATGTAAAACTAGCAATAACCTGTCGCTGCGCCTTCAACAATATAAAACCAATGCACAAATACTTCCCATCTACATCCCACACACTCTCCACCTGATTCCCACCAACTTGCCACCCACATACCACCCACTTTCCACCCACCTTCCGCCCACATCCCACCCACTTCCAAAACAATTAACCACCCACATCCCACTCACATCCCATCCACTTCTCAACCACTTCCCAGTGGGCATTTCGGCGGTATTTCCTACATCGGAAAATGAAAACACAAATGAATTCTCATTTTGACTTTACAAACCGAGTTTCAAGTCAATCGGGTGAAAAACAGTATTTTCCATGGAGAATTTTCCGGGAATTTTCCCCCATGGGGGCGGATTTTCCGACATTGAAAAATCACATTTTAAATTATTTCGTATTCTACCCTTACAAACCGAGTTTCAAGGCAATCGGATGAAAAATATTTTATTTCGTAGTCTGTCCTTACAAACCGAGTGAAAAATAGTTTTTTGCATGCAGAATTTTCCGGCCATTTTCCTCATGGGCGGATTTTCCGAAATCGGGAAAACAAGTGTCGAATCATTTCGCGTACAATGCTTACAAGCCAAATTTCAAGTCAATCGGATGAAAAATAAAATTTTTCCAATACAAACTTTTCCGACGCTTTTCCGACTTTTCCGGGTGAAATTTTCCAAATTTGTTTTCTTAGTGCGCGCCTGCATAAGTAAACGAAGGTAGTTGCCAAATCTTAAACCTGTAGGATAAGCCGTTTAGGCTGGGCGTTGATAATATGTCAGTCGGGCGTTCACATTTATATATATAGAAGATGTAAGAAAAAGTATCCCAAGTAATGCTTTGAAACGATACGTATTTCAAACACAAGTGGTCCGGTTGGGGTTCAGGCTCGGGAGGTCATAAATTTAGAATGTTCCGTTCACGGTCGGGTTTGAGGGTTATTTAACTCCCAAACCAAAGAGGTTCTGGGGGGTTATCTTCTGAACCGTTTTGCAGCCTACAAATTAACCCTTCTACGGAATTTAAATAAGGTCTGAAACGGCCACTTCCTAAGTTCTCTCGAAGCTTTAAGCTTTCGCACTCGAAAGTTACATTTCCCAACTGCCTTAAGCGATGATTGTAAGACGAGTCCGTTGGCAAACAGTAAAAATGTAAAATTGGCTAAACAGCTCCTCAAACGGGGCCAAGCCAAGCTTCTCTCAAGCTTCTGGCAAACAGTATTCAGACAGAAGCCTACTAAAGATAAATCAGGGAGGATCTGGAAACATAATTGTGAAGGCAACCAGCTCTTTTTGGTGTACAATTAACTTAACTTTCAATAGGTTCCGACGGTTTCCGTTTCATCCAACATAAGTGAATATCAAAATGACACTATTTAGTCATCAATTTGAAACTATTGGGTGTTTAATAATCCAAGTTAATATTTTCGAAAGGACTAAAATGTTACTTAAGGATATCAAATTGATACTAACTTGTAGCAGGTTGTTAGAGTTCTAATTAATTTGATATTTCAATTATCAATATTGTTTATCCATTTGATATTTATATCCTGTTCCCATTAAAAATGGGAAAAAGGGGATCATGAAGTTGTGCAAATGTATGTAACAGCCAGAAGGAAGCACCTCCGACCCCATAAAGTATATATATTCTTGATCAGCATCAACAGCCGAGTCGATTTAGACATGTCCGTCTGTCTGTCTGTATGAACGCGTCGATCTCAGAGACTGTAACAGATAGAGCCACAGTTTTTGGCATGTATATAGGTGTATACTGTACCAATATCGAGTTTGTTTCAGATTTGGAAAATTCCTCCTCCTCCATCTTTTAACAGCGAAAAACTGTCTTTCTCTCTGTATAAACGCGCGGATCTCACAGACTATAAGAGGTGGTGCCACAATTTTTCTGTATGTAGGAACGACCCGAGTGGTCGATTTGGAAAATTCACCTCCTCCATCTTTTCAGCGAAAACTGTCTCTCTCTGTATGAAGCGTTGATCTCAGAGACTATAAGAGGTGGAGCCACAAATTTTTGCATGTATGTTGGTGTATACTGTACCCAGATCAAGTTTGCTCCAGATTTGCCAAATTCCTCCTCCTCCTTCTTCTAACCGCGAAAAACTGTCAGAGCTACAATTTTTTAGCTTGAACCTAGTGACTTAATATATATTCAGTAAGGCCAATATCTGTCTATTCTGAATACCACTACAGCAAAAACACCGAAGATATGCAAGTGCGCCTCCCCATTTCTTTAAATAAATTTTAAAATAAAAGGGGTTCAAAGCTATAGGAACCACATTACTTGGGACAGGGTATTTTGCTGTCGGGGCACTCGACCGCAACACTCTTACTTGTTTTTTATTATCAAGTTTGTAGAATATATTCAGTTCTTTACAACTGAAATTAAAGTTAAAACATAACGTGACTGATTTAGTGACCTCTTTGAAAATCATAGAACTCTTAGCATAATCCAGGTCAATAAGTTAGTTTTTAGAAACTAAGCAAAAAATATGTTCATTAAAAAACTTTAAAAACCACTGTTCATTCAATTCAAACAAACAAATTGACGCCTGCGTTAATAATTTTTCTCACTAATACAGAAGGACCGATATGGGGCGCACACACGCACAAAGCTTCAGTCTGTTATAGTAATTCTGGCATGAGATGGCCACTGTCAGACTGGCTGAAGACAGGCAAAGACTGCTGATGATTGCATCAGAAGATTCTTGAAATAGCTATATAGTAAACCAGGCTGGTCTTGTTTTTAAAAAAAAGTAAGAACAAACATAACTTATTGACCTGGAGCCTGCTTAAATTTCTTTGATGGGTTAAAACAAAACACTTTAAAAGTTTTTTTACTTTAATTTGAACAAATTATTTAATTTTTCAACCTCTTTGCAAGTGGTTTAGAGACTTATGTTAAGAATTAGAGTTCTGGCATTGAGTTTGCATCGAATTCTACTTCAAATTTAAATCATCTTTCGTTCTCAGGTATTCCTAAATTAATTATAAATCTTTCTTGAATTCAAAATGACACATTAATCAATGTAAAAACGCTTTCAAGGGTCATCATCAAAAAATTTAAAACGCAATCGCTGACCACATGTCCCCATTTCCGTCATCCCCGCTTAACTTCTTCAGCATTGTCTATGATAATTTTCAACTAAAAACAAGCTTTAAAGCTGTTGCCGGCCCCCACATTATGAACATCATGAAAATGTTGGACATATCTTTGAGCGCCAACATTTACGACAGGAAGAAATCCATCAACACGATTCTTTTGGCCCCAACATTGTCTGCCTTTGGGCTACTTTCCAGCACAGAAAAGAAAAAAGAAAAAACTCTTGGAATAAAAGTTGCATTTAACACTCGCTTTCTTTGCAGAGTCATGTGGTAATGTCTGCTCCGGGCGGCCCTTAAGCATTAGTCCCTTCTCCACTTCCCTCGCTCCCGCTCACCTGTCGCTTAACCATTTTACACTGTCACGGGAAATTGTTTGTTTTAACATGCGCGGCGCGTTTAAAATTACATGATGAGCTGCATTTATCAAAAAAAGAGGAGAAGAAAAAAGGCCAACTTCATCTGGCAGATCCTACGCAAGTTTTTCTGTTTGTTTTTGTTTTCCTGCCTGCGTTTTTCTTTTGATTACGATGTGTGTATGTATATATAGCTGGCTGCCCGTCTGGGGTCGTGCCAAGGGGTCTTGATTCAATCGAACAAATGGAAGACTCCTCCGTCTACTGGGCAATCAACTCGTTGTTGTCTGGCTCTGTGCACCATTCGACCTATGCTGATTTCTGGGAAAGAAATTATGATATTTCTTCATTTTTTTTTTGGACTGCGTTTGTTTGATGAGCTGCTATATGATTTGTGAAACATTATTCCAGCCACCACCCACCGTTTCACAGTTAAAATGAGCATTTAATTGAATCTGACCTGGTCGTATGTGTGTGTATGTGTGTGGGTGTGCTACTAATTGATCAGATGACATTTTGATTGGAAGCTTTTGCAAGAAGGAAATGTTAAATGATGAGAAAACAAGAGGGCTGCCTTTTAAATAGCTAGTCAAATAGTGAATAGTAGTTCCGGTTCCGGTTCTAAACGGTTTTATGTATATTCGATTCCGAAAACAGTGGTTCTGGAATGTCTGTACTTAAAGATTTAAACTTTAAATTTATGGTTTTGAGTTTATTTAAGTTCTTTTCTGTACAGCTGTGAGTTGTGGGCTTCGGTTGTATTATTTTTTAAATTTTAAATACTGTTTTACCTATCCATGAAGATTAATACAGTTTTAGATTATTTCTCAAAACTCTGTGGATGACCAAAACCAACGTGCAGGTAAGACACTCGAACTTACAAATATGAGTAACGGCCATACAAGTGAATGGACTAATGTGTGCTGTGTGCGAAGCACTTGTTTCGCCGTTTGCTTGTGCGTGCCGGCGCCTCTAATGCATCTGAGTGACGCTAGTTGCCGAAAAATAAATCTCGAAGCAATGGGAGCAAATTTGTGCCCATCGCTGGTTCAAAGCAAAAAAGTCACTCAAATTTAAACATCAACTTTATATTTATGAAATTTTTAACACTGGAACACCAAAATTTCTTGATGTTCATATTTGTAGCAGTGGATCAATGCTATACGCGGACGGATTGCGAGTGTGAACAGCAAACGGAGGTGCTGTTCCAGTATTTTGGGAGGATGTTATCATTAATATGAAATTCATGATCGTGCCTACAAAAATCATTCCATTTTGGGATTGAGTTTTGGAAAGTGTTCCGGTTAGAGCTGATTAGACGGAGAAAGTTTATGGCCAAGGTTTCTGAAGTTATAAGGGTCGACAGTATGACCCCTCATTACAGCTACTTCTGGCGGGAGTCGTAAACAAAAAGCAGCTATTAGGTACCAAAGCAAGGTTATAATTTGCAAGGTGGGACAAAAAATTTTGCCAAAGAAAGTCTTGTTTAAACAGAATTTACCGTCATAAGATTCTCTCAAATTATAAAAGCTGTATGTGAATTTAAAAGAAACAAGTGACCCTTTGCTTTAAAGTCCTCGTGGGTTTGACTAGTTTTGTATGCCTGATAAAGTCATTATGGTTTTTTAATACACCAAAGCAGTATTTCGTTATAATTTCTACCCACCAATTGACATGGTTGTCGAATTATGGTTTCTGTTTTGACGTATTTTTGAAATTTTGAATAAATTCTAAAGAAGGCTTAAGAATGTGTCACTCTCTTGCTATGTCATATGTCATACCATAGTATTGGTATACGCAAAGCATCAACTGTTACCTTGAATTAAATCGTTGTTACAGTTTTTCTGAGTGTAAAAGGTCTCCCCAAACGAACTGTCTACAGAAACTTCAAATTGATGCTGTAGAGATTTTTAATTAGCTTTCCTGTGAAGACCATAAACATAATGCAATCGATAAAACATACAGAAAACTAAGACACTTAAGATTCAGTAAACTATTTTTACCCACCAAACAAAGATATTAACATCCCACACATCAATCAACATCATCGACATCAATTAATGGAATAAAAGTATTTCGATTAGTGATAGAAAACTGAATAAGACGTTTAAGAAAATAGCCGGATATATTTGAAATAAGAAGAAAACGGATCGTATTTTAGTGTACACTGCGAAAATTTTCAATATTGACATAAATTCTTGGATACAATTTAAAGCTTTAATAAAATTATTACATGGGATACTGCATACGAAAAAACACTCCTATCTCTTTGCAATTCCAAATAATTTAGTTTCTTGCTAAAAATAACTGTCGAGTTCTGATAAATAATTCTTTGCATTTGAGTCATTCTTTTACAAACCGAACTGTTTTATAACTCACCATTTTGGATTTTAATATAAAAATTTTCGAAACCAGAACTGGATCTTTAAAAAATCTATAGCGCCACCAGATCAAGTTTGTTTCAAATTTTGGCCACGCCCCCTCCCCGCCCCCGCATTTCGAAAAAGTTAATCTCCTCAGTTTTAAAGTGCGATCGTACCTCCCCTGATCGTGCCAAGAAGATCGGAGAACGTCTCAGTATAAGAAAAAGACCAAGCCCCCCCCCCCCCCTCCCCCGGCACACACAAACAGAAACGGTATATTGAAGTCGGTTAGAGCCGACTTTACCTTTCGTTTTTTCTTAATTTCAGAAACAATTTCAAAAATCGGAAAATAGCAAATAAGAGGTTTTTTAAAAAAAAGCTGATTTCTTAGGTTTCGTTGACCAGTCAGGTCTCGGATTGAAATTGGTGAATAGTATTTTATATTATAATCAGGGCTCAATACCGGAACCGAAACCGGAACCGTTAACCGAAATAAACCGTTTCAAATTGCGTACCGGAACCGGAACCTATACAAAATTTTTTTGAGAACCGAATACCGTTTACCGTTATTATTGGAACCGATAGAACCGGAACAAAACCGAAACTTTGGTACCGATACGGTTTCGGTTTTTTTTATACAATGTACCTAATTTTATTAAGATTGTGCAAAAGTATGTAACAGAGAGGAATCATTTCCGGCCTTATAAAATTCTTGATCGGCATCAACAGCCGTGTCAAAACGTGCACTTAAACGTATTTGAAAACATTAAAACGTTCTTAACTGGTGGTCAGATACCTCCAATTGGAGTTGTAGATTTTCACGGTCAAACTAATTCTGAAAATTTCAAAATTTTCATAGGACCTAAGATTATTATGTAAGTAGATTAAAAGGGGAGAAATTTTAGAAATTTTTATTTGGGTATTTACGAACGATTCAACAGTGAAAATATTGCGAAGTTTGGAAATGGCTATGTAGACGGATAGTAGAAAAATCGGAAATTTACAAAATAATGAGTTCAGATTATCATTAAGATATTATAGGGGTCGGTCAATCGGTTCAAAAATATTAGAAATTTGCATAAATTCTTAAATGAGTTGGTGAGACGTGTTGATCAAAAGGATTTGTAACTCGCAAAATTTGCAAAATTTTATAATGATTTTGATTCTCATGAAGACGGGTTAATAGACGGATGGTAATTGTCAATTATGCTTCACTTCTTCGCTTTGTGATTTAAATTCTAAAGGCGGCGTAGCAACGCAAGTCGTGTACCTGCTAGTACATTATATAATATTTATTAGCATATAATGTAATCATTAGTTCTTACATAATAAGAACTTTAAGAAATGCGAAATATTAAGTCTATATAATTTTACTTTAAATAAGAAACCATTCATTTTGTGTTGAATTTTGATTCTTTTTATTAAACAGGAACAAAATGATTTAGATTTATCTCAGAATTTAGTTTTTTCAGTATTAAAAATAAGTATTACTTATATCGGTACGTACCAATACGTACCGGTATACCGAAATAAAAGTGCGGGTACCGTATCGAAACCGAAAACCGAAATTAATTGTAAACCGAAATAGAACCTTTAACCGAAACATTCAATTCGGGACGTACCGGTACCGGAACCGGAACCGAAATTAGTTTCGGGATTAAGCCCTGATTATAATAATATTATAACTTAAAACCATATCAAATTATTGTATTTTTTTTTGTAATTATTTATTGAGTATGATCTTCTTAATACTACAAGTACAGAGACTTATTAAGTGTTGCATTAGTCACAAAAATGACAATCACTAGCTTAAATATTGAATAATAATATTGTATAACTGTTGCTTAAGTAAATATATAATATTTTTTCCCACTATTAACCAACATGACATAGCTTTTAACCATATTGAATTTATTGCTTTTTATTTAGTGCGTTCCAAAATGGCAGATTTTTCTAGTTTAAAGAAAATTATTTAATATTTATGTGAACGATTAAACGACCTTTATCGTTATGTTTGCAAATTACTTTAAAAACAGGAATACAGCAAACCTGAAAGGAGGCTAGTTGATCGTACAGCCGTTTCATTGGTATCTCTAACAAATCATCAGTGATATTTGCCTGATTCTGCTATCAACAAACAACAGTTTCTTCATGGCTGCTCCGTTAAAAACGTTTGGGAACTCCAATGCGACTTAACCACAAAAACCGACATTGCGAGAGAGCGATAAGCTGACAGCAGCCTTTGTATGCGTGTGTGTCCCTAAATGAACTTACAATGTTAGTGAGAGAGGTTCAAGCCGCGGTTTGTGTAGCTGTAAACCAACCATATAAAACCATTCTTGTTTTGGTTTCAGCAACTACGACGTGCCTATCGGTTTTTATACCCTTGCAAATTGTATTGTAATTTTGCCCAGAAGTTTGCAATGCATAGAAATATTAATTTCCGACCCTATAAACTATATATATTATTGTTTCGGGTGACGAGCTGAATCGATTGAGCTTTGTCCGTCCGTCCGTCTGTCTGTTTCTACGCAATGCTTGACGCTCAGACGACTATAGTGTTAGCGTTAGCAAACTAGAACTTCGACACACACGAAGTTAGCTTAGCTTAACCGTTCGGTTTGTAAAAGAATGACCCATATGCTGTTTGGCTGTGGAATAATCAACCAAATGATTCAAAGATTGAAACCCGATCTGACTTCAAGCAAACAGTTCTTAAATTTAAGAGACAGCTCTAGTTTAATTTCTTGAAATTTAATTTTTAATCCTTTTTGTACACTTTTTTGCTTGCATCATAAATTTCTTTTCTTTAGCTTTCTGATTCGCTTTCGCTTGGAGAAAAGTTTTTTAAAACCATCTGGCCAACGGGGGGTCTGGTGCATGCCTCACCAAAAGTTGTTGTTTTGCATGTGCAACGCCGCCTGCATTTTATAGTTTTTCCAAGTTGTTGAGTGTGAGAATATTTTATGATACGTTCTATATATTTTCGTTTGTTGTTTTTGTTTATTTATGGCAACGTTGCCAAATGCCCTAACATTAAATTCACACTTCAACCTTTTAGTGTGTGCAGAAAGCGACCGGCAAACAGATTTCACTTATCTCGTCGACCTTTTTACATTTGAACCATTACATGTGAATTACGAAAAAATTAAAATTAAGTAATTTTGCCCATTTTTGGAGGGTTGGGGCGGTGGGGTGCTGTTGGGAAGGTCGGTGGGTTTGCTTGGTTGATCTCTTGATTGTGTAAGATCTCTGTCTCTCTCTCTATGGCGAGCACTCTTGTTCGTGCCTTCTGGACTGTAAACTACAAGTAGGCAATGTGTGTGGAGGCCTCCAAATTTTTTTTCTTCTTTCGAAGGTTTTAATTATGGCAATTGCATGGGAGTGTAGGTCAAGTGAAGGAAACCATAAAATGTAAATCTATTTTCAGTAGTCAAGATCAGGAACGATTTGAAGGTTACTTTGGTAGTTTGCAAACATTTTCAAGTAAATTTTTCAACGATTTATAAGCGAATCAGAATCATAATCAACTGATGCTGGGCTTTTTGGTTGATTTCCAATCTAGGGAAATTGAGCCCGTTCCTACCACTGTGGCAGACCAGACTCCAACGCCTGGATAATGAAAAGAAGTTGATTCAATATCATTTGCTTTATTCCCATCTACTTCAACTTTATCCTATCTCATTATCAACTCTATCAAGCCAATTACCCAACAGTTCCCTCTCCTTCTTCCCACACAGACGCACATTTTATAGAAGAAGTCAATCCACCAACTCATAAGAAATTTTTTATTTCGCTTAATTTGCAAATTGCAACGAGACGTAAAAAATCATATCACGATGGAGACGACTAGCCGCCTCTGCCAATGGCACACCCAAATAAGTAGTTCAACTTCAACTTGGTGTGTGGCAAGCCAGATATTGAATTACTTGGAGAAGCTTCCGTTCAAGTGGCGTCTGAGTTTTTGACACAGCAGAAAATTTCGATTTTTTCTCACAGCACATTTTATTCTTCTGAACAATTCTAGAAGTATGTTTGAATGTGGAAGAGAATCGAATCTAATCTCAAACAATTTCATCTTTTGTTTACATTACACACACACACACAATCACACACACTTCATTGCCCTTCTTTGATTTGAGTTAATTTTTCTGTATTTGGTTTTTCCCATTTTTTTTTCTTCTTGTGTAATTAAAAGTCTTGTCTGAGTTTGGATTCGATCGTTCCCTTGTTGCTGTAAGTTCTGTGTTTGTGAAATAATTAATTAATGCGTACATTAACCGTTACTTGATAATAATTCGAATGGGGGAGAAGCTGGTAGTCTTTCTTATCTTTAGCTTGGAAAGGCGATTAAGAGCCATCGTGTCTGGGCAACATTTCAAGTGCGAACCACTGCTTGGGCTGTACCATAAGTAAGTGCATGCATACATATATAAATACCCGTGCATACATATTTTCTTTGTGATTAATTGTCAACATTGTGGTCTTCGGTCTTCTTAAGCCACTATTCACATAGTCTGAGGGCGGCACAAATGTGCTTAAATGAAGATTTACGGTCAGCTGGAAGTGGAACAGTGTAAGATGAAGGGATCTAAGAAAGCAGCAATGACTCAGTCTTTTAATTAATATGTAATTACATGTTATTAGGAGATTTATTAAGTCCTACAGTTGTCTAAGCAAAAATTAGTTTTACAAAACTTAAAGGATGCAAGATATAAGAAGCAGAATTAGCATAGACTTCAAAATTGTATTTTCGATTTATATCATTGAGCTTGATAGGTTGAAGTAGGGCTTGCCCTTTAACGTCCTATTTGTATTTAGATATGAAAACAGTAAAGTAGGGATAACCTCTTCCGTAGTAGGGTTGCCGGATATTTAGAAAATATCTATGTCGATACATGAACACTAACCGGACTTTTCTCCATACGATTCTTCACCTATGTGACGATCTTTGCACAACTGGCTCAAAAAATGCAGATTTTATAGAAAATTTATCAAAAATCCAAAACCGTTTTGACGTTTTCCTCGAAAGCTTTAAAACTCAATGGTTTGAATTGTCAATGTACGAGACCTTTTACACGACAAATCATGTGGAAACAAAACATGACCTCGAGCCGGCTAAAACTTGCAAGCAACAAAATTATACTTTTTCCAGCATTTGGACTTAAATTTGCAAAAATCCCTATTTTGACCTTTATCTACGCGTGTTTTTGGGGAACCTTTCCTTCTGTTTTGACTCTATTTGATATTATCGTCAAGTACTACTCCTTAACTCTAAAGTGAACTATCCCAAACAATTTTACGAAATTTTTTAATGGAGCTATACCAATTTTAGTATTTGTGTATGAATTCACAGAACATCCTACAATTAGAAGTCGTACAATTATTTGCGATAGTTTATTTTAAAGTAAAGAGATAGCCCTTTACGGTAATATCAAAGAGTGTCAAAACAAAAGTGTAGGTTCCCCATAAAACACGTCTAGAAAGGGTCAAAATTGGCAACTTTAAGCCCAAATTACTTCGGATGAGGTAATTTGGAGCAAACTAATTCGTGACCGATACCGACAAAAATATCGACGATATCCGATATATCTCCTTAGAAAAATATTAACAACGATGATGATATTTCTATACATTGATATTTCTGGCAGCCCTAGACCCGAGGCTCGAGCCCGTCGTAAAGCCAGTGAATGGACCGGTATTTAAAAGCATTGAACTCATAATTTTTTTTTGAGCCTAGGTTCATAACTTTTAAAATAGCTAAAACGTACTCCAAACTTTTTTCCAATTACTTCCAATTAGGGTTGTCGATAATTCTGAAAATATCGATATCGATAATATCAAAAATCCAAATTTTTAATATCGATATTTTATATATCGCCTCAAAAAACATCGAAATATTGATATTATCGTTATTTTCTAAAGCTTTAGAAAACTGAAATGCTTTTAAGGAACGTCTTTACCATAAAACGCTTCGTAACTACCGTTATCTCTAATGTTTTCAACAGTTTCCAACAGTTTTCCAAAACTGTATCTGTACATATTTTCAAAGTACATTATTAGAGAAAGTTTCATTTTCATTAAACCTTAAAAGCGTGAACTCAAAAGAGATACAAATTTAGTTGGGCACATAACTTCCAATGAGTAAGGCTTCTGTTCTAAATTGTTCTGATTTCAAAGCAGTTCAAACGTGTTTTTTTGTTTATGAGAAATATTGTGACGAACTAAATGTTTATCTTTTCTGTGTTTATCAACTTACAGATCCATGTTTAGAAAAAAAATGTCAAGTGAAGAATTTAAGAGTACCCGCTGCCTAATGCGATTGTCACCTGATGCTCCCAGGGGCCGAAGACATTTCGCTATTTACACATAAACAAGTTAAATGCTTGCTGAAGCTAAGGCCAAGAGAGTAAAGTATCAAAATGCACTTTCAGATAGCATGAATAATTCATCCGCACTAGCGTTTATAAAAATATCGATAATCGCCCATATCGGCATACAAAATATCATATCGGAATAAGCCTGATCGTCTATTAAATATCGATAAAATATTAATAAAAAAAAAAAAAAAATGACAATCAATTGCCCATTGACTATAAACTTAAGTCCTCTTTCAATACCAAAAACTAATTTGTGGGGCTAATTGTCCACTATTGATGGTGTATTTGAACCCTTCTCGGTTTGATAAAATTTGTATTGATTTTTAAGCTCAACCTCTAAAATTTCTTTCGGTTTTCGGGCTTTTATCTCTCTTGCTTTATCTCGCTTGTTGTCATAGACTGCCTTTCTATTTACAGTGTGACCCTGGCATCATGTCTGAACAAAATCTTAACACTAAAAAACTATATTTAACATAATCGCAATTGGGGGTATTTCAAATATGTTGTAATGTAATGTTGAAAGTAAAGAGAGAACGTTGAAATAGCTACGCAGGTAACCTGCTCTTCTTCTTCTGATGTGAAATTTATTATAAGGTGGATCAAACTTATCATCTGAAGCAACTAAAAGATTTATTTACGATTAACAATGCTTGTTCCAGAATATTTGATCCTGCAGCAGAAAAAAATTTGATCTGTAGTTTTTGGAGTAAGGGAGCAGTATCACTTTAAAGTAGATACTTTTCTTTGATACATGCTCCTGTATCAGATACCCCAAATTGTTATTAGATGCCGATACTCAAGTTTTTGAAAGTTTATTGCAAATTTATATTGATATGGAGCAAGTTGTTCTGTGAACACGGTCAATGAATCAAACTTTATTAAGCTTTTTCAGTAGGCGAGAGAAATTAATTAGATGTTCCGAAAGTTGCGATTGAGCTCATACCTTCAATGATTCTTTAAGTACCTCCATTGGTCTTTGATCTAAAATGGAATCCTTTGGTACTGAGCAAGCAGTTTTATACTCTGTTCCTTGGTCCATATGATTACTACTGAAGAGTTTCTAAGTCTCGCCCTACACAATCTCGGTAAATTCAAACAATTCAGTGTTTAAAATGCTCCAACCCTTAGTCCTGGGTTGAACTTACCGTCAGGTACAGTAAAAGTGGTAAAAATGTTATTACTTGTATTGAAACTGACTAATGGCACGATTGGTTTCTCATCTTCTACATAAAGCTATCTGTCACATAAACTTACAAATAACAGAGTAAAATCTAAGCTTGTTGATGAGAAATCGTTGCTTAAACAACTTGGCTTTGATCAGTAGATTTCAACCCACTAAAATTTTGCCGTCTAATTGAGTAACTGGGCATATTTATGTTCCCTCACATACTAAAAATCTAAAGATTTCTTTGGCATCCCCGTAAGCGATCAGTTTCGTTATCACATCTTATCATGTTATTAACCAACAAATATCTTTACACTCGAGAGTTTTGAAATCTGAGAGCACGAAAAAACTTGCAGCACGAGCTGTGATAAAATGTCCGCCCAACACTCAACCAACTTTATTAGTTTTAAATTTTCTTTATTTTTCTTTCAAAACTATTTTTCCTTTTCTTTTAATACATATTAAAAATAATTAACTATTTTAGTTACCCTTAAATACACCTCTTATTTTTCTATCACTTTTTCCTTTCTTTTAATAACTTAAACTATTCATAAAATACACATCGTTAAAATCATTTTCCATGTCGTTATCCTATTTATTTATCGGGTAGCTGGACTAAGCAATTCCAAAAGCTAAAAGCTGGTGTAAAACCGTAAACAATTGCAAATAAATTGCAAGCAGAACGCTGACCGCTTGAGTTTCAATGCATTTCTGGCGCTTTTGTATATCAATTGCAGTACCAAATGGAAAATTACTTTTAGCAGGAATTTTTAAATAAAAATAATATTTTCTAGATGTCTAAAAATACATTCTCAAAAATGTTTTACCTTTTAATAAACAACCTTGAACTTTGTACTTCTCTCAGAGACGAATGGGTGATGCCGACCATCATTTACATGGTGTAAGATGGCGTAAGAGATGGTCTCTTAATGAAGCACATTAATTTTAATGCAAAGTCATTTGCTTTCAAGCCCTGAGGGTGGTGGGTTTTAATGTAAAGAAAACGAGGCACTCTAAGGATGAACATGTAAATATGCGAAAATGTCTTTCACGCATGTGTGCAAATGTCAGACACTCAATAAAGATTTGAAATGTGGTATAATGAATAGTATGAAATATCAATAAAGTAAAGTTCGCGGTAGATGAGCGAGTCAAGATTTAATTATTTGAATGAAGAAGGGTGTGGGACAAGAAGTTAGATAAAACTGAGAATGTACATTAAGTGTATATAGACAAGATCTTCCAAAAACTAAAATGTAAGGCATAGACTTTTATCAAAAATTCAATTCCTCATGCCTATTTCCAAATAAACTTGCAAAATCATCACTCTCTTGATTTTCGTATGAAAATATAAATATACTTCCACAGGAAAATCGCATCATGAGTCTTAAGATAAAATAAGTATGTACTTTTCAGAGAATTTATTAATTGATTCACTTTTGGCTTGACATCATAAATTTTACACCTGACAAGTCGAGAGCGAAAAAAAAAAAAAATACTCGGAATATATTGTGAAATATAAGAAATGGACAGTAATTTGTTTCCTTTTGCTTTTGTTTACATTTGCCTCACGGAAGCAGATGATGATGATGATGATGAAAAACGTTTCATGTGAAAATACCCAACAGAGGAGAGAATTTTCGGCATGCAAATTTCATATTTCACTTAATGCATTAATTGAAATTACATATTTCTTGTTCACCGCAACAAAGCACCAGGAAGCCTAATGAAAAACAGGGTGAGCAACCTGAAAATGTGGGCGTAAAGCAGTTTGGCTATTAATCAACAAGTGGCTGAGGTGACAGGTCCAGACAGGCGTGGCTCGCTAACAAATGCGACTAATATATATCGCACTATCCTATAATGTACAAATAATTTTAGATTAGCGATTTCTCAACAAGTCACGCAAAAGTTTTATTCAACTTAAAGTCATTGAACGTCGACGCGTCGACGGAAATTGAAAAATTCCAAACGGAAGTTCCATGACCAAAGGATAGTGCAGCCAGTAAAAGTATCTAACAGATAGATTGCATGCCAAAGAAACAAACATCATGACAGCTACGAGCGCCTAGCGTGTTAAATTTCACTGCCAAATTAAATTATTAAAGAGGCTGCGCGGAGATATGTAAGAAGAGGAGAGAAAATTGAGCTTTGAGTTTGGCACTACGAAGCTATGAAAATACCCTTTTGTTGTCATAATTTGGGAAGAGCCCCTAAAGAGCAGTGAATCATCGCTTACAATTTTAGATTTATATATGAAGCTATTAATATTTGTAGCTTTTACTTTTGTAATTGACAATCAGCCGTACTTCCTTTCCCAAATATCTTTCGATTTGGTCCGAAAGGCGGTTTGAATTCTGTTTTAAATTAAACCTATAATTTCTTCAATTTTAATATACCCCAAAATACTTAATAGTCAAACAATTGCCAACGTTCATAAAAGTTATTAGAGTGCGTCAACGGGCACCAACGATTCCCCAAAGATCATGATGAAGTTCAGCCGGCGTTGGCGTTGAACTGATCATTGACCGTCACGCCTGACGCCGAAAAAAAGCTTTCCAAATTCGTGTGCCTCCGTTTGAGTGGGCGGCTAACACAAAAAAATAAAAAAACAAAACTAATATAAACTACGAGTACATGAGATTTGCCAAACAAGATTTGCATTTCAATTGGAACTGAAAAACTTTGTACAACCAAAATCTGTGCAATGGAAAATTAAATTATCAAATGTGAATAAACTTTGAGGGGGAGAAGAGGAAACACCAGCCTATGGGGCGAATGTGTGACGCGAATTGTGCCTGAGTGTGTTGATGATTTGTGTTTAGATTCAAATTAATTGATAGAGGCATTTTGTTTGGGCAAAAAGCATGCCGAATTGTTACGTGGTTGGTTGCTATGAGTGCGAATTTATAGCCATGTTAATAGCTGAGATATAATTTATAAATTCGATTTGATAGCCAAGGGGTGTGAAGTGTAACAAATAATGATGAATGACACAATGATTCGGTATGGGAATTCGCGTTTGGGAATGAGTAAGCGTTTGAGTATGAAATCTAAATTATAAAATATAACAAATAAAAAATAATAATATAATAATAAAATAATAAAAAAATAAATATGTAAATAAATTATAAATTATAAATTATAAATTATAAATTATAAATTATAAATTATAAATTATAAATTATAAATTATAAATTATAAATTATAAATTATAAATTATAAATTATAAATTATAAATTATAAATTATAAATTATAAATTATAAATTATAAATTATAAATTATAAATTATAAATTATAAATTATAAATTATAAATTATAAATTATAAATTATAAATTATAAATTATAAATTATAAATTATAAATTATAAATTATAAATTATAAATTATAAATTATAAATTATAAATTATAAATTATAAATTATAAATTATAAATTATAAATTATAAATTATAAATTATAAATTATAAATTATAAATTATAAATTATAAATTATAAATTATAAATTATAAATTATAAATTATAAATTATAAATTATAAAATTATAAATTATAAATTATAAATTATAAATTATAAATTATAAATTAAAAACTAAGAGAACAAAAAAGGCTGCAAACCTCTAAAAATTAAAGAAGGTTCGATCCGGGTGTTCGAACCCGTTGTAACGCCTGAGGTTCGGTTCGCGGACCGGTTCTCGGAACCCCTGAACCAAGGTTTTGGTTCGAACCTCGGTTCGCTTAAACATAAAATAATAAGTTTCAGTTTATAAATACCTATTTGTTTAAATAATATTCTATATTTCAATGTTACTTTGTTGTCAAATTTAATAGTTGAAATTTACAACTTTTAAGAACTGCTAAGTTTAAGCAAAGACACTTCATATATAGATACCGCATCTCATACAACCTTTTTTTGTGGGATCCAATGTCAGCCTCCCAAGAAAAATCGTTCTTTTGCGTCACATGTGTCATCTATAATATCTATAAACTTTTGCTCAGTCGTATAGCTAATATAGAAAACGTATAGCTAAATTTGAATATATGTTTCCCCGTACAGGCAGCGAGAAGCACAAATTTGCATCCAACTGTCAGCTCCCAAAAACAATCGTTTTTTGATTCTATGCATCATCTATAATATCAATAAATCTTTGGTTTAAGGTAATAAGCATTGTATCTTCTATGCGCTGCATTATATCTTCCTAGCTTCACTAGCTCTTATAACAAACTTAAGTGTTGAAAAGGCTCGTTCAACTGATACCTGAGTTGCTGGAACAGCAAGTATAGTAGTTTTTTGACCTTTCAAGAATTTTGAAACATTTTTCGATTATGTTGTCTTGGACAATTGTCGAAGGAATCTATTACATAATTTACAGATTTTATATATGATAATTGTTCATTGTTTTCTATGGCTTTCATAATTAGCAATTCGCAACTTATTTAAAGGTGAATTTTGAAAACTTTTATTAAAAATTTGTTTGTGGAGCTTCAGCAGAAGTTAACAATGTTGAAACACTTGGGTCTAAGAGCACTGCAGCCAATATTGGCACTGAGCTTATAATAAAAGAACGGTAATCGAACTTTATAGTAATAAACAAACGATTTCAGAACAAATGCTCGAAATGAAAAGCCAGCGGAATTAAAATCACTTGGTAGTAATTGAGAATCAGTTTTCAATTCAATAGATTTTTGATGAGCTCTTTAAAGAACTCTGAATACCTGAATCTTTAATTGTTAGTAAACGTTCGCACATTTTATGGGTTTAAAAGATTTCATATATTATGCCCTCCAGGAAATCTATTGAGGTAACTTGGTCACAGTCCACATCAAGAAATGCTTTTGATGTACCCGAACCGAACCGGTTCTAGGGGGTTCGATTCAGGACCGGTTTGCAGCCTTTGTAATTAACATAAAAATTAAAATTATTTTGTTATTACAAATAAAATGACCATTAAAATTATTTTAATAATTCTACCTAAAAAAATCCATTTATGGCTAATTAAAAAGTCTTTGAAGTAATTTCCGATGCACTTTCCCATTACTTGAATGTGGTTTTAATGGTAGTTATACGTTTAGTAACGAAATAAATGTTATTGTAATTATGCTTAAATTTTTAATTACTCCTATGGTATGGTAATGGAAAATGCTAATTTTGATGATAATCATTTACAGCCCTGTTACACATCACCAGCCTTTTTACACTGTTCCTCCATAAATAACTTCCACAAGTCGTTGCGGCTAAATCTGTCTTTTCCATGTTGCCCACAATCATCAGAAAAACTAACCAAAAACCCATTTCCCTCAAATCCCACACAACAGTCAACAGCTTGTCTGGATAAATGGTAAAGTATATAAAGCTTAACTTTATGTATCACTTTCGGCTGCCACATAAAAGGAGAAGAGCAAAGTGAAACAGTAGACAAAGCATCCTGGATGACTCATCGCCAGGCCGTTTCCGTCATCCGTTTGGCTGGCATCTATGCTATTCACAGCCTTCCTGTTTAGTTCAGCATTTTAGCCTAATTAAGCGTAAACTTGGCTACACTTTCAGTTTTACGCGCTGTAAAAACCGGACATTTGGAGATGTATCTATTTGGCCTTCGTCTGATGGATTTTAGATGCTGTTTCATTTCAACTTCCCCTTGCTTACTTTCTCTCTGTCTCTCACCCTTTCTGCCTTTTAATTTTATCGATTTGTATGTGCTTGTAGATGGTAAGGATGATGTTGCCAGTGTCTGTAGAAAAAATGTTTTGGTTGCCAAAATGGGAGAGAGTCTGCTGATTGCTGGACCGTACAATGCGTTTTTTATTGGTCATGGGCAGTTAGTGTGAGACAAAACATAGCCTTGTGTTGAAGAGGAAGGAGAAGTAAACTGTTTAGGGAAGTAAACAAAAATTCACATAGAAAAATTATACATTAGAAAAGGTTTTTAATTTAAAAGATTTGAAAATGTGTTTCATGCATAGGTGGTATTTAAACTAAATGTGAATCAATATTAAGTGCAAAAACTGACGCTGATATTTGCACAGTAAAAAAAATATGATTGCACAAGATCGACATATATTTAATCTCTCCCCAGAAGTAGGCAACGAATCAATTGTTTTCATTCTTGTAATTCTCAATTGGTTTTAGAATACGGAGTACTCAAAATAGCGCTCGCAAACGAAAAACTTCATATAAAAAATCGTTGTAAAACCACACGCAAACAATTTGACGTCAAACCTTTTACGGTGTGTACGCAGAGAAACGAAATGTCAATCCACACGCACATCGAACTCGAACGTCGAATGAATTTGTTTTGTGGATTGTATTACCAGCTGTTTGACCCTTTTTGGGCGCCCAAAGTAATTAAATTTATTTATTTTGACGCTCAGAAGCATAAAAATGTCAGAAAAGAAGGGTGAAATTGCGATGATTAATACCGTAGAGGCAAAGGTAAGTATTTGGAACCTTACTAGCAGCAGCAGCCGACAAAGATCTGCAATAATCATGTCCGGGATAAAAGCAACAGTAAAAGTTTATTTAATTTTTATATGAAAATTTATTACATTTTTGATTAGTCTTGCACGACACCAGATTGGTATTGCGGCTAGAGAAGATGTTTCGTTTTGGCGTCAACTCAAAGAGGCAAATAAAACTTTTGGCGCTCATATGGAAGATATGTCTCCAACTGTTGTGGTAAACTTCGTCCCGAAAGGGGCATGATGACGTCCCTCGTCATAACGGGCGTGACAACTATGCCGACCCCAGTCCTTATGCTCTGAACCAAGCGTGGGGCTTGCTGAGTTTTAAATTGAGTCTCGACGTAGAGTTCTATATCATATGGAATTGTCAAGTCCGAAAATTTGCTTTTCAAATGGCTATCTGGGAGACTCCGGTCTCCTGGGGGCGCTAGTCGGCCACCAGCCAGGCTCATTGATTCGTATGCACTTTTCAGTGCGTACAGGGTACCGTGACTTTAACGTATCTATTGAACATGCCATTCTGTGTGAAGTACTTAGATCTTCAAACTGTCTTCGCTTATCCTCATCTCTTCCAACACGATTAGGCCTGGAGACGGTGATGGCCCCTGGCATCCTCATCTCTCTTCCAACACGATTTGAGCTGGGAGGTGCCCCCTACACCCTTAACTATCCGTATTTCCTATTCTGCATTTTTTATTGATAATTTTTTCAATTTTTATAAACAAATCGCATCTGGATTACCGTGTTAGATTAACTTAAAAATCCCAAATTTGTCATTTGTCGGCGTATTTGGCATTTTTTGTCTATTTTAGCACACTAATTTGTTTTTAGGTTCCACACGCGTAATAAATGACTTTTTTGTGCGCCCAAACAGTTTGGAGTACTCCGTAATGTGCTTAAGGATAAAGTGTACCTGTAAATATATTTAGCTTTTCATATATTTAGCAATATGATCGAATTGGTTATAGATTGATACGGCAACCATGTTCTAAATCTAAATGGAAGCGCACCAAATGTTCGATCTAGTGAACTTATGCCATACCGAAGCCTGGTAAGATCCAAAAATACTCTTTCGGTTAGAAAATAAGTGTACAAAAAGTGTAATTAAAAAATATTAATTTAAGATTTAATATATCGAATAATTTAAAAACTATTTTTTAAAAAACCTACAATATAAATCTTAACAGTTTTTGGTCAATTTAGGCTGTGCAAGAGCACTGCAAGAGTATAGTATCCTTTAAAGAGTATCGAAAATCTGAAGCACATGCTTTCCAATTGTCTATGCTAAGTTCAAAAGCTACCAAAAGCTGCATAGTACAAAAATCTAAAAAAAAAACAGTCAGCAGGTTGTCTGTATAACTATTGGAAGAACCTTCAGACCTCTTTTATCAGCAAACTTCGCAGTTACTCAAGGCTCCTTTGTGAACTTTTTATATTTTTGTGATTTTTTGAATTCGGGAAAAAACTCATTTTATTTTTTTTTCAATCTTTTCTTAACCCTTATAATATCATTTTCTTTCCCTTCTTATCTTTTTTTTAATTCCCTTGTATCATTTTTCGTTTATTTTATACTCAAGCTGAAACATTGACAAGTCAATGACCTCATCTATAAATACTGCCTTCCTAAAACAAAAAAAAAAAACACAAAATGACAAAACAAATCGTAAATTTAATTTCAAATGGCGCGTGTACAAATTTGACTTTTACAGCATGGTAAATATTTAAACAATTGCCGAGAGAAGCTCCGCAGACTTGGTCCATAACTGTTGCCTACTTTACAGGGAGAGCAAAAGTGGGAGATGGGACGAATATAATAATAAAAATACATACACAAATTTTATTATACACACGTCGAGTGTGTCGACAGTTCCCATAACCAAGATATCATGTACATAATACATATATCTACTTCCATGGCCTCGACAAATGTTGAGTTCAAGGAGACGTCACTGATGAAGCCGTCCCGACTGCCAAGCTTCCACAGCTGTTGAGAAGGACATGTACGCTCACTGAGCATGCCCTTTACTCCGTTTCGTTGTCCTGCTTCAACACTCAACAGTTATGCAATGTTAGCCAACATTTGTATTTTCCTTTCTGCTCTGTTATGTTATGGACCAAATGACCAAATATATGACGTCAAATGACTGCAGGCAAAACTCCCAAATGACTGCACAATTATCTTTCATTCTCTTTGGGGCTCTCTGGTGTAATACACAAGAAGTTGAGTTGAGTTTCTGCTGTTGACATTTAACCCAACACAATGACGTCAAAGTGGTTGGGGAGGATATGCCGAAAATTACTACAAAGTTCTTAGATGTTTATGTCAGCTTTTAGTCTGAACTTAAGACATTTTGTGATTGGATTAGACTTAATTTAAGCCATTCTGGTCGAGAAAGCTCCCAGCAGATTCTTATCGGTTTCAAATTTACCATTCTAATTGTCAATTAATACCCAATATATTAACTCGCTACTCTTTAGGACGAATTTTCATAATAGGAGACCAAAGTGGTATTCAAGAAAAAAATATCTGTTCAGAAAATGAGTAGCCGTCAACTGACAACAAGTACGAAACATTCTAATATGTAATACAAAAAATGTTCTAAATGTTGTTGACATGATGAAAGTTCATTTTGATTGTACAGAAATTGGTCGTTAAGGCCTATACTCAGTTAAGATAAAAGTTTAGTTCGTCACAATACTTCATATAAATAAGTCACCTTTTCTAAGAAGTTGTTCCTATTCATGTGAAATATTGATTGATTGAAAGATTTATCTCATCTGAGTATGGGCCTTTAAGTGAGAACACTGTACTAACGAGAAGGCCAAGCTAACTTCGTCTTTGCCGAAGTTTTTATTTTATACCTTTAACATATTTATAATTTTTAATAACAAATATTTTTCTAAATAAAAACCCACTTTTCGACCGATAGTTCCTATGGCAGCTATAAGATATAGTCATCCGATTTTGACATAAACTTCCAAATCTGTGTAAAAGCGTACAATATTAATAATTGCTGAAGTGACACACGTTAACATTAAATAACAAAAATTTTTTCTCATAAAGACCTACTTTTCGACCGATAGTTCCTATGGCAGCTATAAGATATAGTCATCCGATCCGGTCGGTTCCGACATATTAGCAGTGTGCAGTCTAACAATTAACTTCTGATCCCGAATTTCTCGATACATGAGTTTTTAACGCTATACCCTCCCATATTCGTTTCTTTCAATGTTCAGTTATGTAACCTCGTCTTCCTCATCTCTAAATAAAGGAATTGAACCGTATTCACACTGATTTAAAGAGCAAAATAGAGGGAAGAACAATTCGAGGTCAAGTTGTTTTAGGGCCGATTTCTTTGCTTTGTTATTTGTTAGTTTATGTGACAGATAGCTCTATGTAGAATATGTTATATCGGCCCTTAAAGCGGTAAACTACACAGAGAAAAAAATGCAAAAGCTACACGAAAATGTAGGATTTTCACACGTTTCGACCGGGATTTTCAACCCATTATATTTCTGTAGCTTTTCTGCACGCCGCATGTTGAAATGAGAAAGCTAAACGCGGCGTGCTGAAAAGCTACACGCGCCGTGTAGAACTCAGAAAGCCACACGCGCACAGTGGGCGAAATCGTCGATCTAGCTCCATTTAATTCAATTTTCAAAGTGTTTATATGCTCCAAAAATGTGTCTCTATCTACTCTCTCTACTAATATCGCACTCAGCTTATAAGGAGGTCCTATTTCGATGGACATGCTCTAATTGATCAGCTGTGAGCAATCAAACAGAACAGATATTTCTGCTGGTGCATCTTTAAGCTTATCATCAGGGTCAGCATCGTTAAGGGTTTTTTATGTGCACTGCCAAATAAGGTCTAAAGTTGCCTTGGTTATAATTAAGTGGAAGAAATGTATTTTTATTGTTAGCTAGGGGTATGTATAAACTAAAAAAAACTTTTGTTTGTGACATGTGCATTAGCGTTGTATAAAAAACAAGTAAGACCGTTGCAGTCGAGTAGCCCGACTTCAATATACCCTTTACAATTGAAAACGAGAGCGTAAGTTAAAGTCGGCTCTAACCGACTTCGATAAACCCGTTACTCATGAAAAAACATGTTTAGCAGTGCTCCTGCGTTCCTTAGGGTGACCATCCGAAAAGTATGCAACATTTTGTTTAGGGTGGGAGGGGTGGTAGCGGGGGGGCTTGGTTCGCTTTTTTGCTCATAACTTGAACCGTTTATCCGATCTTTATCATTTCTTCGGCAAATCGTTTTATTTTGCTATTTACTAACTATCTTTAGAAAGTACGAATCGTCTATTTTCAAAACTGTGGGAGATATAACGTTTTTTCCAAATTGCGCGGGCGGGAGGGGGCGTGGCCAAAATTTGAAACAAACTTGATCTGCGTGCAGATAAAAGAAGCATTTGTCCCATACATGTCAAACCTCTATCTTTTACCATCTCTGAGATCGACGCGTTCATACAGACAGACGGACGGACGGACGGACGGACAGACGGACATGCCTAAATCGACTCGGCTGTTGATGCTGATCAAGAATATATATACTTTATAGGGTCGGAAATGTTTCCTTCTCCCTGTTACATACATTTGCACAACTTCATGATCCCCTTTTACCCATTTTTAATGGGTACAGGGTATAAAAATGTAGTTAAAGTTTACTACACCACTAATGACTTGAAAACAGCCAAAATAAGACTTTCGGGGGCCAGAACTTGCTATATTAGTGAAGATTCGCGCAAGAATATTTGTTTTAAATTACTATGTTGTCTTGTGTTTGTGAAATGTCCAATATGAATCCCGGCCACCACCAACTTTACATAATATTTTATTTTTTAGGCGCTATGTCAGCATCAAGAAAAAGCTATTTTTATTTTGTCTCAACGAAGATGTCACCGTAAAGAAGTTTTTGGCTTTGGCAAACTATTTTTAGATACAGTTTGAAGTAACCAAACCTGTAAAGAGCTGGACTGCATCGAAATCTGTTAAAACCTGCGAGATTTTACCAATGGGCTTGCTGAAAACACCGATATAATACCTTGCTATGATGTAGTGCGATCATCGAAGATGGATTTGGTGTTCATCCATAGATTTTCTTTACCAATATCTTATTTTCTTTTAAATAGTGCAATTCTTAAGAAAAAAAATAATTGTTTCCATTTTTATAATATTTTATCTAGAAGTTTAAAAAAGAAATTTCGAACTTTTTCGAGCAAAAAAAAATTTTTTTTTTATATTTTTGCTCTTTGCATTCAAACTACTTTACCGGTTAAAAACAATGCTTAACGGGATTATTTGAAATTCAATAACCTTTCGATTCATACCTTGCTTGACTCAATCTAACAGTTCTGAGTCGAGGTTTGGCTCAGAATGTAAGTGTACCTACCGAAAAAATTTAAAAAAATCTTAAACTTCATTTTAAAAACTAAAAACAATTATTTTAGACTACTTTTTATACACTTGAAAAGTGTATTATAATTTTGCCCAGAAGTTTGCAACGCATAGAAGGAATCATCCCCGACCACATAATGTATATATATTCTTGATCAGCATGACGAACTGAGTCGATTAAGCTTTGTCCGTCCGTCTGTCTATCTGTCCGTTTGTCTGTTTCTACGCGAACTAGTCCCTCAGTTTTCGAGCTATCGAGCTGAAACTTTGCACAGAGTCTTCTTTTTACTGCACGCTGCTAATTTAATTTAAATTTAAGTGTCCAATGCCGGGGTTTTTTATAGTGTTGTACTGTGTAGTCAGTCAGTACAAATTTCATGTAAGAAGTTTGGCATCAATTCGGCACGGGTTATCGTTGTCCAATCTCAATAATATTTAATTTGTGAGTCAATTAGGTCAAATGAAATAAAAATAGAGGGTATGCGTATTTGATCTCGCGAAAAATTTTTTCCTTATGTTTTGGGACACTCTAATGGTCATGAAAAAGTAAAATTAATATGATTAAAATGTAAATTTTTTTCTCTGTGCAGCTATTATATAAAAATAGAGGGAAGCTAACTTCGGCGCGACCGAACTTTACATACCCTCGGAGCATGATATATGGTTATATGCCTGCCAGCTTGTTATATGGCAGCTATACTATATATTCATCAGATTTAGATCAACTCTCCAGAATTGTCAAAATTGTTGAATCAGATAATATTCATAACTGGAGAGTGTAAAGACAATACCATTGAAAACAAAACAGTTTTTCTCACTAGAACTTCTTTTTCGACCGATCGTTCCTATGACAGATATATGTTATAGTTATCCGATTTGCATCAAACTTGGAAGAATTGTGTGGTAGCATATAACATTGATCAGTAACAAATTTGGATGCGATAGCATTGAAAACAAAAAAATTTTTTCGTATGGCAGCTATATTTTTCTGATTTTCATAAATATTGGTGGAAGTATGTGAAAGCTAAGAAAACTTATAAATACGAGGTTTGGGGCCGTTTGCATGGAAAACAAACAAGTTTTTCTCACTAAAACTAGTTTTTCGACCGATAGTCACTATGGGAGGTTTATGCTATCTGATCAGGCAGTTTCCGACAAAAGTGTAGCGTATTTGTACCAAAAGACCCTCTAAGTTCGGTTAAGACCAAACGTTAAATACAAACCAAACACAAACAAAAAATATTTCTTTATAAATTTTTGATCCAAAATTTTGAGCACAAAATGTTCACGGTCCAAAAAATAACCTTATTACTTAACTTATGTCAACGAATGTGATGGATTTAAAAAATTCGTCCTCACTTTTGGCATCGCTAATATCTCAGTGCTTGCCACCCTTCCGTCTATATAATAGATTCGATTTTTCTGTAGCTTCTCTATAATAATTGGGCAGTTAACAAACACTGATTCCATCTTGCATAACCTCGAATGAGGGCATTACTCGAATTTAGTCAGGCACAGAAATGTAAATGCAACATTCCGTCAGAAGGCATATGAACTATTAATTTACATTGATGCGTTTAGGTTCAACAAAAGATCGCCCACAAATTCCATGAATATTTATGCTAAAGCTGCTGAACCTTGGGCAACTCAACATTTACATTACAACTTTGGTATTCCCATGTGTTGGCTCCATTGGGGCTTATTTATGTTTACAATAAGAAGACTAGAAAGAAAACGCATATAAACGGCGCTTATGCACAACAAAAAAAACATAATGTAGCACCAACTCAGAGGAGGAGGATGAGAGTGAAAGTGCCAAAAAAACAAAAAAAACAAAATGTGAGAAAGAGAGAAACAACTACTACAAATAAACAAAACGCACTGCAACAGCCGGTTCCATTCCCCCCATCAAAATGATTACCGCACTCGATAGCAGCTCCCGTTTCCTTCCCCCTCCCTACGGGCACTGCACTTTTTCAAGCGTGCAAGTGAAATTTTCCATATGAGGCAATCGTCAGTGAAATTTTCGTCTCGACTTCTCGTTTCTTGGCGCGTGCGTTTTTGTTTACAGTTGTACAGTTGTAGGCCTTTTGTTGTTATTGTTATTGTCAGTCAATGACTGCACTCATTGTTGTTGTTTCTATTGTTGCTATATCTCGACAAGTTGATCGGGGTGTAACTCAATAACTAATTTTAGTTTGTGGCTTGTTCAATCAATTTCCTGGGAATACTAACAATTCTGTAATTAATCTGTCCTAATCTCAATTTGCGGAAATAGTCAGAACTCTTTCTATAATTTCATTTTTTTTTATTTTAATTTTAGTTGTCATCGCTGTTAGAAATGAAGCAAAGTTTTTAAATCATTACAGACAAATGAAAGTTGTAAGACCATATATGGCGCACAATGTATTTATTTCCTTCTTTTTTTTTGTTTTATTATTATTTTTTGGGGAAAAAATAACTCATCGGGGTCACCAAATAATCTGTATTAAAAAAATAAGCAGATTTGTCGTCAGACCATTCTCCAATTATTTTCACCCTTCTAGAGTGCCCTCAAATCAGAGAATATCCTCGGAGACTGACATCACATAAGACAAACTGGCTCAAATACAAAAAATATATCAGCAGTCACATTGAACTGAGCCCAACCATCAACAGCGAAGAAGAAATTGAAACCTCAGTCCAAGCCCTAAGCTCAATTATTACCGCAGCTGCTCATCACTCGAACCCACTAACAACGACAACAACACCTAAGCAAGATCGTAGATTAACGAGCAGCTACATAGACCGGCTGGTCACGGAAAAGCGGCGTGCAAGAAGAGAATGGCAGAGCAATCGGTCGCCAGCTGCAAGGACTCGCCTGCGACATACAGAACGCGTACTCCACAAAGCACTCGAAGCAGAGGAGCAGTTAGCCCATAGACGCTACATCGAAAAGTTATCGCCCACAAACACCAAATTTCCCCTATGGAGAGCACATGCAAGCATAAAGCCACCTGCTAAGGTAGACACGCCTTTGAGGGATCAGAGAGGAAGATGGGCCCGCAGCGACGAAGAAAAGGCAAATGTTTTCGCACTTCACCTAAGAAATGTTTTCCAGCCGAACCCACCAACCAATGCATATGCACTGCCATTGATTCCTAATGCCGCACAGACTTGCCCAATCAAAGTTCATTCGCTTGAAATAAAAAATGTTATCAGAGAACTTAATCCTAAGAAAGCACCAGGATATGATCTTATTACGCCTAAAATGATCATGGAACTTCCAAGTCCAGCCATTTCATATATCTCAAGAATCTTTAATGCTGTACTGCGATGTGGATACTTTCCAACTCAGTGGAAGAAATCTACAATCATAATGATTCCGATAATGGATAAAACTCAAGCGTCATCATATAGACCCATAAGCCTTCTACCTTGCCTATCAAAAGTATTTGAGAAGATTTTACTTCGCAAAATTGATACGCAGGCACAAAATATAATTCCTTCACATCTATTTGGGTTCCGAGCAAAACACGGGTCCATTGAGCAAGTCAACCGTTTAACTTCGGATATTCGGACGGCGTATGAGCACCACGAATACTGCTCCGCAATTTTCCTAGATGTTGCCCAAGCATTTGACCGCGTTTGGTTGGACGGTCTTATTTATAAAATTAAGACACTGCTTCCCCCAAATACTCACCAACTCTTAGAATGTTATGTCAGCAACAGAGTATTCTCTGTCCGACAAAATGAGTACACAACGGAAGAGTTCACCATTGGAGCCGGAGTGCCACAGGGTAGCGTTCTCGGTCCTTTTCCGTATGACTAACAGTATCCACATTTGCGGATGACACGGCAATTCTAAGCAGATCACGATGTCCAATTATCGCATCAAGACTTTTGGCAAGCCACCTAGCTTATGTGGAGGAGTGGCTGGCCAACTGGCGCATAAAGATCAATGAGCAAAAGTGTAAACACGTGACGTTTACACTCAACAGAAACACCTGTCCCCAGATATCCCTAAACGCGACCTTGATACCCCAATCAAACGATGTAGTATACCTTGGAGTACACCTCGACAGACGGCTCACCTGGCGCAAACACATAGACTCGAAAAACTTCAAATAAAGCTAAAGGCCAACAGCCTTCACTGGCTAATTAACTCCCGTTCCCCTCTAAAACTGGAATATAAAGTATTTCTGTACAAAAGCATCATAAAGCCTGTCTGGACTTATGGCTCGCAGCTATGGGGAAATGCCTGTGCGAGCAGTGTGGACATTCTTCAAAGATCACAATCAAGAATTCTTAGAACACTCACTGGAGCGCCATGGTACATTCGCAACGAGTGTATCCACAACGACCTAAGGATCCCATTGGTCGAAACTGAAATACAGCACCTGAAACGCAAATATTCAGAGAAGCTTTTTGCGCACCCTAATGAACTTGCACAATCTCTAACCGTGCAAGCAACGCATTCTCGCCTTAGAAGAAAAGACCTACCATCCCAGCGACTGAATTAAAGGGCCGCGGAACATAAACCACCTCCAATAGGGGATGGTTTTATAAAAGTTTCTAGATTAAGATTTGAAAGCTTATTGGTAGTCTCATTAAGAGAAGATTCAATAAATTCCAAACAGCTAAAAAAAAAAGAAAAAATAAGCAGAAAGATTAGTCTTACAAAATAATTTCACATTAATTTTTAAACAAGATATAAGAATTAAGTATATTGCTTTTTTAGAAAGCCCTCTCTTAACAATTTCTTGGAAAAAAACTAAAATATTATAATTCGCGTCGGGGTCACCAAATTTAAAATTAGCGTCGGGGTCACCAATTTTAAAAACACAATAATATGTAAAAAATGGAAATATTTCAAGTTGCTTTTGTCATTCCATTCATTTATACTGTAGCGAACCTGGGCTCTGATTCCAAGAACTATCGATACTGAGGACTGCCTCACGAATTTATCGATACATGTGTGATTTATCCCTTTTTTGTTTTTTGTCTTAAAGTCTTGTCTTAAGTTTTAACGGAGTATATTTCAATTAACTGCGTACCTCCTACTCGCTGTAAAGCTACTATAAAACACTAATAAAACTTAGTTCCGCTCGGCTAAACGACCAAGGCGTGATCAATCCAAGTTGACCAAGACTCGCTACAACATTTATTTCCTATCCTTAAAACAGACCTCACAAATCATTTGACTCCTCTAAAATTTGTCCATCATTGCAGGTCATACCCCATGCAGGGTACCTCACATAAATCTCAACCAATTTCCCCATAATGTTTATTGCACTTTTGTTAAACAATAATAAATATCAACCCTGAATTACTCCAAGTTGCATATGCCAGCTTCCCCACCGAACATCTGTGCACCACATGGACACTACCTTGCTCCAGCGGCAATGGCATCCTCATTGAACTGTCAGCGGCAATAGCATTAAAAGGTTGCCCTCTGTTGATTAACTTTGCCATTTCCAAATGCAAATGCATCTCTTAGGAGCTTTCCCAAAAGTGTTTCTGTCAAAAGCAAAGACCTGATTAATGATCTACGCATAGGATTTATGTGAGGGCGTCCAACTGGGCGTGGCAGCTGTCAAGCTGAAGCGTGTGAAAATTGTTAACAAATTGCCGCGTCGAAATGTTTTAGAACACACACACAAAAAATAAAGAGAAAACCAAAATTATTGATTTATATTTAGAAGAAATGGAAATGTTTATAAATATTTTAGTGGCGCGTTGCAACTTGAAAGTGCACTCAAAAAATGAAATGTTTGAAAAATTGTAACTAATTTTTAATTTATCTTAGGAAATGAATTGACAAATGTCCGAGAATTGGAAGCCATTAGTCACAAAATTTGGTTCAATTGGAATGGAATCTGGTTGATAAGGGAATTAGCTTTTACTGCATCAAAGCCCTTAAAAACACTGTGTTCTGTCATAAAGAATGATTAATTTAGGTTATTTATTAAGAAGTCATAAAATCAGAATAGGTGACAAATGAACACAAAGAATGGCGAATAAATGCAATTCAGTGCACTAAATTGATAACAATTCACACCTTCTCAGATGTACATACAGGTAAAGTACTCTACATTCAGCGACAATTAACCCACTTTTTATTTTTGGTTTGCCTGTCTCCAGGTTTGTTTGTCTGAAGTAATTTGTAAAAATTACAGCTCATCAAGTCAAGACATTTTATGACTATTATAACATTTTGAACCACATTAAAAGACTTTCGCTTTGCTCTGCTTTTAATTTTGCACAATTTATGGTGTTTTTTTTTGGCATTCTACGCACACGCACTTTCTTTAACAATCAAAGCATTAAAAAACAAACTTGACTTGAATTCAAGTACAGCTCATTATGGCCAGACTTGGTGCTGTAATTTCGCAAGGTTTTGTAATTTGTGCGCATGCGTCAAGGGGGCTGGTTTTTGTTGTTATTTTTGTTGTACCGTTAGTCCGCCACCAGCTGCCGTCTGCAGCTGCTAAATTCAAAAATAAATAACAATTTTGCGTAAAACTTTTCGCGCTTCACGCAAATTCAATGAGTCAATGGCCCAAATGTGATTCATGTTGGGGGCATCGTCACATGGGGGCCACCGCTTGTCAATTTTGACAGCTTGGTCCATTGTATCTTTGATGGTGGGGTTTTTGTGGAGCAAGGACGCAAAATTACGGGTTTTTGCGTTTTGTGGGCAGACCTTGTATTTCCTGCTTTCACCCCGTTTTTAGATACGCCCACGATTAAGATGCGAGATGCGTGGCGATATCCAAATGCGAACACGTTGTTGGTGCCAAAGAAAGAGCCATTAAAATAAATCAGCCTGCCAACAGCATATAACTGTTAAATTTCCAGTGCTTCAGTCCACTGTAAATTTGAATTGCTCTCAAAATGGCAATTGTCAGTGTGACCAGGCTTAGGTAGGAGGAATAGACATTACTATGGAGTGAGAACACTCAGGAAACAATCGCATAGTAACATCAATGAATTGTGGTTTTCCGGAAAGTGATTTAGATTTGATTAAGGTTTCGTATGCTCCATACAAGTATGCCCAGAAAAAGTGGGGAAGTAAAGGTCATACTAAAATATTTACCAAAATAGCTAAAAGTTAAGTTCTCAAAGGTAAATAATTTGACAAATTTTTAGGAAATTATAATGGATATCTGTCTAAATTAGCCGAATTGTCCAACATGTCGGCAATATTTGATCAAATTATTAGTGAATGGAACCATAATTTATGTCTGAAGTCTTGCTGAATCTGCAATCTTGGCCAAATTTAATACAAATTTCCTTAAAATTCTTCAAATTATTTGCTTTAGATTTGATTTTGTTTTGCTTGCAAGTGTGCCCGTTCTCTTCGAATAAAATACGCAAGTTTCTGCATTTCATGTTTCAGTAATTAAATAATTATTTATTAATTGCATTTTAGAAAGTCGGTTTGGAAAAAAAAATTATCAGTTGTCTACAATGGACGGAGTCAAAAGTGCTATAAACTTTAAAGCTTTGTGTAGACAGCGGATTTTGCATATTTGCATATTTTGAACCGCTTGTCGGATTTAATTTCTGATTGCACACATCTTATTTTTATTGAAAAATGATGTAAGTCCGCTAAAACTATTTTGCATAATTAAAATATGCAAAATATGCAAAATATGCAAAATATGCAAAAACCTATATTATATGAAACTCCGTGTTTCAGATCACATATTATCCTGGTAGGCCAGGGCTACTAAAAGGTGAACAACAGAAGATGAGTGATAAAAAATACTTTTGATTTAAAAACGGCTGAAAGATTTGCCATAAAACTGTTTTGAAATACATTTTTCCATATGAGGTAACCGGCATGCGTTGCTCAGGGTTCGGAAGTTATTTTCGCGAGTTATTTTACCGCTAAGCTTAAGAAACTGCTCTTCAAGTCCACAAATGGCCACACATAGTAACATTGCCATGAATTTAACAATACTGAACCGCGATAAATACCATGGAAGACCAATACTAAAGAATATAGTCAAGAGTATAGGAATCGTTTAAAACCACTTTCCGTTACCGACAAATCATAAAATAGCGGAAAAATACCAAAGAGGATCAAAAATAGTAACAATTCCAAACAAATTATACTCCCTATAGAGTGAAAAATGCTAGGATCAATGCATAAGAGCCATTCGAAGCTAAGGGTTCTCCATGGTAATAAGACCGCTAATTACTCAAGAAACTGCTTTCCAATATCACAAATTATAATAACATAGTCATGATTATGACACTACTGAACCGCAATATACATAATGGAGGACCAATGCTAAAGAATATAGTCTCTTATTTACCCGTCTTTAATTGCCAACCATTACATCTTCGTGATAGTCTAAACAAATCATAAAATTTTGTATATATCCGGATTTTTTGGACCGATCTTGATCTTGACCCGTCAATTTACACGTCCACATTATACAAAAAGCTTTAGAAATTTCGCGACTTTCGGACCGTTGGATCCAACCATTTACGCGTCTACCATCAAATCTTAATGATTCCCGAAAATCATAAAGTTTTGCAAATTTTGCAACAAACCAAGCTCAAATAATAATTTTTGACTATACGGCTATACGGCTCCTATATATACTCGTTTACTATTGCCGTCTATTAAATCTTCAAAATTATCTTTAATCATATGAAGAATTTGCAAATTTCGCGATTCTTTGAGCCGTTCCATCTACATCTTTTATTTACCCGTCTACATTGCCATCCATCAAATCTTCATAATAATCATAGGTCATACGAAAAATTGGCCAATTTTTGGATTATTCAATCTACGCCTCTTATTTATTAAATAAGTACTCAAATAAAAATTTGACAAATTTCGAGGTTTTTAGTCTATACCTCTTATTTACGCGTCTTCGATTGCTATCTATTCAATCTTCACGATTATCTTCGGTCCGTTGATTTTCTTGGCCACGCGTCTTTATGATACTTATGAAATTCAAATGTTAAATTTTGATATTTAGCGATTTTTTTGACCATTTGTTCCTTTACTATTGCCGTCTATTAAATGTTCATAATAATCTAAGCTCTTATGAAATAGGTAAACATTTCCCAATATATTAGAACGCTCACTATACTTTTCATTTGCCAACGCCTGCGGTTTTAAATACTCATATTTTTAAAATTTTGCGGTGTTGGACCATTAAATGCTTGTAAGAAAATGTTCAACTTTCGCGATTTTTTTGATCGTTCGGTCCATGTATCTAATATTTATATTAATTTTTATTTATTATACATTTCACATATTTTGCATATTTTTTGCATATTTTGCATATGGGCATTTCCACAGTCGCGAACGCGACAATCGTACGCCTTTAAAATGCAGAAAAATATAGAAGACAAAACGAATTTTTGATTTTGTTTCTATTTTTTGGTAGAATTTTGATAGCAGTATATTTAGTGCAAAGGGAAGGTTCAGTCGATTTGACGATTAAAATATACTTTAAAAAAATCATGGGATTTATCACGCGACAAAAATGGAAGTCGTTTTCGACTGCATCTAAAAAAATTAATAAATCTGCGAAAGTTAAATAAATATTTTGAAGCAGTTAACTTTTAAATAAAGGGGAATAATGCAGCTTTTTATTGAGTGCAATCATACGCAATTATTTACATTAGTTTTGTTTTTATAAGCTTTAATATTATGAAGAACGCGACATCTTAAAAAAAGCTAACAGTGAAATGGACATTTCTTCGGTATTCAGGCTAATTTTTTTATAGTAAAGAATCAGAAAAGCTGTACGTACTTTTAAATATTTGATAATTTCAATAAAAAAATTCCCTTTTTAATCAAAACATAAGAAAATTTTCTCTCGTGGACACTGCCTTCTCCCCTCATTTTTTTTTACATATTTTGCATATCAACATCTTTTTTTAATTTTGCATTATTGAATATGCAGTTTTCAATGGAAAGTGGGTTATTTAATTAGTATAAATCCAAATGTTCACCTAAATCTGCCTTAATTTAAAAAGTTGCATAAAATCCGCTGTCTACTTATATAATATGTTCGGTATTCCATATCTGCTCAGTTCTTTTAGAATGTCGTACGTCACAAATTTCTTCACAATTTCATCCTGCCTTTTTCTCTAAAGATATTAACAAATTCCAAATAAATTGAATTCACCTTTGTATAGTTGATTATAAATGGTTAGAAAACAGTTACAGTGGGGTATTTTACCCCTAAACTGTAGATTAATTCATTATGTTTTATGAATGAGAAAAAATTGAGTGAAACCTAGTCAAAATGGATAAACTCTACATCAGAATCAGTTTAACGATTGCTTAACTTAGAATTTTAGGTTTCACATGGGCTGCACAATGTTTTTTCAAAGTTTCGTTTTAATTCGTAGTTGATGCCTATGATACAAATTGTTGTTTTCGGCGCATTTTATGGGCGGTATATTTAAAAAATCTTTAAAAAGGTTGTTTTTTTTTATCTATAACTTCGGATATATTTCTATATTATCGTTATATATAAAAAATAATGTTTGAGTGTATAAAAATTTTCTTCTGAAAGTCTATAAAAATTATGATTATTTGGCTTTGTGAGGTCAGCTCCAATGATGGAAATACTGCAAGGCGATTTTTTCAACATGCTAAAGTCTCCGCAAAAATAACTGGTATTGATTTCAAATTGCTAAACAAACTACACATAATAATGATTGTGGTTGCTTCCGGTCATGAGGTAGATACATAAAATTTCAAAAACTTTAACTCCATAAATTTTCGTACAACACAGATATTATATGCAGTTGTATACGTGGTATTAAATGCCTCCCACGGTGCATAAACTTTTAATACAAGGTCCAGAGATCTTTGAACATGCTCTGCTACCAGTTATAGTTATCCTAAGAAGCAGAAGTAGTCAAACAAGGACTTTAAAAAGTATTGGCAGCATTTCGCTAGAAAAATGAGTAGGATTAGTACTAATCTAGACATTTTGAATATGCTTTTTTCAGCTCTGACCCTGTTATATCTAGTCAACGGAAGCTAGAAAAAAGAAACTTTTAATAGCTTTCCCAAAGAAGCGTAGCTTTCCCAAAGTTGTTAATCCCATTGGCAGTTTGTCAGTCAGTTGTCAGCGGTAGTGAAACTAGCGACTGTGATGACGAAAATAATATAAGCTGTAACAAGGACAGCTATGAATACTCGGAAAATTAATTGTTACTATTATCAAATATTAAAAAAAAAATTGTAAATAACGTAGAAAGTGTATTATATTAGTTCTATTAAAAATAAGTGGAGTTAATTTTTAGTTTAATTTTGAATGATTGTTCCTTTTAAAATTTAGTTTGAAGTCATATCAAAGCTCCCTGTTCCAGCACCCAGTTCGGATTATAATTTTTGAAAATTTTATTTTTTTTTAAGAAACCGGAGTTTGTGTCCAGAATTTGGCATTCAGTCAGCCTCTCTATTTTCTGACTGTTCCATTTCCGATCGTTTCGCTTGGAATTCTGTTTTCTCTTTTGTGGATCTAGTGCCATTCTCGCTTGGTCCAGTGGATTGCGAAAAGTAAAAAGAGAGCAATTTGGTTCGAAATTAGGAACACAAAAACAAAACCGAAGCGGAATTGTATTCGATTTACTATCAAAAAGTAGTGGAATTGAGAACATGCCTGAATATTTATAAACTGAATGAAGAAAAATATATAGCAGTATGTCTAAGTAAATTAATCTACAGTTTAGGGGTCAAATACCCCACTGTGCTTCGGTGTGTGACGCTGAAAGTAATGTGGCGGCTGCCGGTAGCGATGTTGCCCCGAAATTTGTGCATCTTATAACTCCGCTAACTAACTTGATCAATCGATTAACAAAGCTAAAAACAATTTACATAATTCAAAAATTTCAAGTCAACAGAATTGAGCCGCAAATCGATGTAAACCAAGCTCAGGCATGTTCATCTCAATCCCAATGGGCAACAGCAGGCAAGACTGAAGCCCGCAACGGGAAACTTGATAGAGTAAAATTAAAATTTTGAATTATATTCAAGTTGTTCAGCATAGCTTGACCTTTGTCTGTGCTATGTGTGCCATTATTCTATGTCAAGCACTTGATTGCATTTTCCTCTTAAACACAAAAACATAAATAATTGTACAATATTATTCATTCGCCTCGTTGTCTATTGAGTTGTCCATTGGCTTGACTATTGTTGTTGGCGTTGCTGCTGCTGCAGCCGTTTGACGTTTGGCGCGTGAGTTGAAACGTCAAACTGTCAGCTTCAACAATTGTCAGCGCTATTTGGTGTTGTCTCTTGGTGCGTGTCTCAGTCGCTGGTTTGCCTCGATGCGCATTTCTCGCTGCATTGCATTTCCTGATTTCTGTTTGGTTGTTTGCTTGAATTTGTTTATATTTTCCTTAACACTTTTCTCTAGTCTTTCCGCTGTGACGCATCCACTCCAAAGCTTTTGTGACGTTTTGCACGTCAAGTTTTTTTTTTTCGTTTTTTCTTTTTGTCAATTTTCCGCACGTTTTCCAGTCGAATGTCACGAGCGAGGCATGTTCAAGTGGGTGGGTGGGGTCTGGGTCTGGGCTCGATTAGCCGCCGGACATTAATGTCTTAGCTTTGGTTAAAAATAGTAAACCGGTGTATCTAAACCCAGTTCAGCACATACGTCTAGCACCTGCCTTTGTCACGTGTCGAGTTTATGGCTATCTTTGTTTTGAAAATCAATATATCCATACGAGTTCCACAAGGTTCTATGCCTCAATTGCAGGCGGCATTCAGGTTGTCGTCGTCTGGCTGTTAAGCGGATTAGTTTGATTTTGCAAAATGAGACGCCGTCCTCTGGCTTTTGTCTATAGACACAGCTGTTTGAGAAAATCAATAGGCTATTGTAGTCCCAAAAGGTTTCATATCTAATTGTTAGTAAGGTGAGAATTAGAATTACATTGAAACTGAACTTTCAATGAAGCCAATTAAGTTTTACTGTGAAGCAATACACTTGTTAATGTATCTAAGCCCTTTCTTTCAAATACTAGAGTTACTATGTGGAAGCAAGAATAAACAAAAAGCTTTAATGAAGTTGCAATGTGAAAGATATACAGGCATTATCTCCATTCCACTACTTTTTGAAAAGTAAATCGAACGCTATTCCGCTTCGGTTTAGTTGTTGTGTTCTCAATTCCGAACCTGACAAACTGCTATTTTCTTTTTACTTTTTCAAACCACAGACCAAGCATTACGTTTGGTGTCACGAGATACACAAGAGAGCAATCCACTTCGAAAAGTTGCAAGCGAAGCGGATCGAAAATGGAAAAGTCGCAAATGAGAAACGATGACTATAGGTTTCAACTTTTTGATTTCGGTTTTTGATTAAAAACAAAAAATTCTTCAAAAATTATTAAAGACTAGAATGCAAATTAAATTTCACTAACAATTTCTTCATTAATAACAGTGCCAGTCACCAATAAAACGCATCACCACATGTAGCCTCCGAATGCCTTAGAAATTTTTCTTCTACATAAAAAAAGCTCGGCAAAACTCGCCAAAATTAAAAAAACGGTAGCCAGATAAATTAAAAAACCTATATAAAAAATAGAACTCCCTCATATTTATGTAATCGGCCAAAGCTTCCAGCTTCTAACCTTTGCAGCATTGCCTAAAAGTTTAAGAATTCAAACAATTGAGAACAAACCTTGATCTGGAACTAAAAATATTGCAATACCTTCAAATAAGATTCGAAATGTCAAAAACGAAATTTATCCCCACCTGTTCCGGTTTCCACTTTCTGCCTAATTTGTCGAATTAGAGTGTCGTACATATCCTTTTGAATAAAATTGAATGAGTGCATCGGTCTCCTTTACCAAAGGAAGAAAATCTTGACTAATGTAAACTGTAATTCTGGTACCTATAAAATTTTGGGGTGATAAGCCCAAGGCTTCTTCGCCCTTCAGAGTATGAAGATCTTAGCCTGCGTAATTTGCCCAACACCCAAAATCTCTTTTTAATAACTTTTTTCCGCCTGGTAAACCAAATTTTAACCCCTTTTTGTTAAATTAAAGAAAAAAAAAAATTAAAAGGTTGGTTTTTTTTTTTTTCACCTAAAAAAAATAATAACAATAATTTTGTTACGACAAAAAAAATGAACACACACAAAACAGAAACAAAACATTAATGCATTTAATAGGGGAATGAGGTAATATATAACAATGCAAACGGAGGAGACCACGAGGAGAAAGAACGATTTTCTTTACCTGACTTCATGCAGCTTCATTTTTCGTTTCCTTTCTTCTTTCTTTCCTAAGAGCAGCAACTTTGAATAACCACCACAGCTAAAAATGCGTAAAGTTCGCGTTGCCAGATCGATTGCAGTTACATGCACTGGTCAAAAGCTGACTGCTATGACAAAGCTCTGATCATATGAAACTCTAGTTAAAAGGGCGTTGCATTTGAATTCAAAATTGTATTTTTTGACTTTGGAACACAAAATTTATTTCGTTACAGTATTTATATAGTTAGAAACCCTTTGGCTTTTGCTTTGATGTTCATGTTTTTTTTAGAAAGTATTTATATTTACCTGAAATACTGCAACGAAATAAATTCTTCAGAGTGCTGGTCCTAGGCCTTGAAAGAAAAATATTTTATTTTTCAGAAAAAGAATTTTTGGTAAACCCAACAACCCAATAAACAATATAACACACCATAGAGCTGGAGAAACATTGATGTCTTAAAACATCTATAACATTTTCAAATTATTTAGTCCAGCTATAACATAATGATATCATATGGAATGTTTATAAATGCCAAACAAATTATAAAAATACTCCCTTTGGAAGAACCAAAATTAATTAGAGGTTTCCCGAAAATTTCTAGATTTTTCCTTACAAAACTAACCTTTGACTACTTTAATTCTGAAGTGATCGGCAACTAGATCATATGAAAAGAAATCCGTACACACTAAGGGCCGATTTCTGTTCTCCCAGATAGCTGCTATGAGTCAGATAGTCATCGATTTTACACTGTTATTTGTTAGTTTCAATATCGCCCCTAAATATTCTTGGCTTTGGAAGAGGAGTTCTAAAATCGCTCAACTTTCGTCTAATCTGACATATTTGTGCCCCATCACTTGTAAAGGCCTGATTCCAGATAACATAAAAAACAATTTTTATGTTGAAGTTCACATGAATAGAAACACTTTTGAACTGTTTTGAAATCTGAATTCTGTTGCAGAGCATTCTTATTTGAATGAAGTATTGTGCCGAAATCAAAATTTATGTCATCTGGAATCAGGCCTTAAAGGCAGAGAGTTTTAGTTTGAAATGTCAATGTTAAACGAAAATCTATAAAGATTTTAGAACCCACCTAATCAGGTCTTTTTAACTAATTAAAGGCCTTTTGTTAAATTCATTAAATAGAATAAAAGTAAAATATTCCTAATATATTTACAAACAATACCTACCAACGGGATTGGTGGATCCTTGTCCTCAGGGACGTAGATGGAACACCCTTTTGTTAGAAGCATCTTGGAGGAATGGCAGATCTACAATTGATGCAATTCTTTCAACGTAGGCTGAAACTAACATCTGTGTTGCCCCCCAAATAAAACAAGCCCCCAGCCAGCGGAGTGGTGGTTTCCAGAACTTCCTAGTCAGATCTACATGCTTTGGACCTGGGCGTATGTGGTCGGGTAAAGCTGCTGATCGGTTCCCAGCTTAGCGAACCCAGCATGATCTGGTTTACTGCGTCTCAAGTCGACTCACACTCCTCGTGGTGACCACCGGTAACAAGAGGACCAATGCATCCGCAACACTGCTGGCTAACGTGAGCAGCACGACCCGCCCTTCCTACAGGGTATAATATATAGGGTTAGTGCGTCAGGTTTGGTGCACCACCACCGTAAATTTCCACCAATGAAAACTGCAGCTACAATGCGGATGCGGACCCCTCTGACGACGACTCACCATGACGTTTTAAGGACCGATTTGAGGATATGCACCTGGAATGTCCACCCTCAGAGGGTGATGATATCGACAGTGAAAGTCCTCAAGGAATACTCATCGGACGTTACTGCTCCAAAGAGTGATGGATTGGATGTGGGAGCAAGATAATAACGCTACCAAGAAAAAACAAGAATCACCACCCCCTGGAAGATATACTACAGCGGGCATGTTTCCAAGCACGAGTTTAGTTGCGGCTTTGCAGTGGTGATAGACTACTCACCTCAGTCCTCAGCTTTACACCAGTTGACGAGCGGCTTGCCGCGCTCAGACTTAAGGCAAATATTTTAATATTGAATGTTTATCTGTGCACACGCGCCAACGAAGAACAAGGACACCTCGACAAAGACGAATTCTATGAGCGCCTGGAACAACTTCACTGAGCGCTGCTGATCACGACATAAAGATCGTGCTGGGCGATTTTAACGCGAAAATCGGGAGAAGAGTCTTTGGTTCGACGGTATCGGACGATTTAGCCTTCATAACAACCTCCGGTAACGGAGAGAGGCTAATAGTTTGCTGCAGGCCGGAACATGGTCATAAGTAGTACGAGATTTGCAGACACCTCGACATCATAGGCGACCTGGAAGTCCCCTGATCAACGAACACGAAATCAGATTGATCGTTGTGATGATCGACGGAAGGCACTCATCGAGTGTACTAGACGTGCGTGCGATTCCAGGCCAACATAGACTCGGATCACTACTGGTTGCAGCCGGTACGCGGCTCCAGTGGCAAATGCCTCACGCTCTGGCACACGTCAGCTAAACGTCGAAGCTGCAATCACAAAGGGACCTCTGAAGCCTACAAGCCAAAACTCGCCCAACTTAACTGCTCAGGAAACCTCCCCATCTTCTTCGATATATACGAACAGTGGAATCGTATATCCTCCATGAGTACGGCTGCCAAGGAGATACTCGGGTACTTTCGAGTCCCCTCCCTGAGTCGGACTTGGTACGATAAAGTGCCGACTTGCTACTGCAGAAAGAGGCCTGGCTGAGCATACATGCAAAGACGAACACGAGAATCTAGATTTTTGATCCTCAAGTGGCGCTTAACAAATGGAGAAACTGCTTCTCCAGCCTACTGGGAGACGATGACGAACATGATGCCGCCTCCTAGAGAAGTAGCGTGCCACCAATCGACAGCAGAGATAGACCAATGACCCAACAGGAGGTCTGCTTGGCCATACAAAGGCTAAAGAACAATAAATCACCAGACGCTGATGAGCTGCCTGCTGGGTGTTCAAGGCTGGAGGCTAGAATTAGTGATGCCATGCACCAACTTCTTTGCCGTATATAGATTGACGAAACCATTAGCAACGATTGGAAATTTAAGTGTTCTATACCCAATCTTTAAAGGGACCTGCAGTTTGCGCCAACCTACCGCAGGATCAGTCTCCTTCCATTGCATATAAGGTTCTGTCGCGCATTTGTTGTGAACGTCTGCAGCCAAAAATAGAACACTGATTGGACTTGTATCAGTGTGGCTTTGAACCTGGTAAATCCACCACAGACCAGATATTCACATTACGACAAATCCTGGAGAAGACCTATGAGAAGGCATCAACACACACCATCTGTTGTTGATTATAAATCAGCCTTCGACACGCCGATAGTCAGTTGCTGAAACTATTCACGCCGGTATGCCAGCAAATTGCGTCCCTTTTTTTGCATGATGACGTTGAGAAGTACACAAAGCTCCGTCAAAATCGAGAGGCCTTTCCGAACCGGCTGATACCAAAAGAGAGGTTTTAGGCAGGGCGATACCTTATCGATGCGACTTCTTCAATCTACTGATGGAATATATACTGCGCCGGTGCCCACATGCCAGCAGAACGGGCGCCTTTATTTATAAAGATCTAATGCTACTCGCATATGCCGATGATATCGACATCATCCCGGCAAAAACACGAAACGGAGCGGTAAGCAGGGCGTTTTTCGGGATTGAGGCAGTCAGGCGATGTGGGTTTGGCGGTAAATGAAGACAAGACGAAATACCTTGTATCCGCGGACAAAAAAGTCCTTGCGTCTTGGACAATTTGTTACAATGGGGAGAATACAACTTTAAGTTGTAGAGGATTTTAATTTACCTCGGAACAGCAAGCAACCAGCGACAAAAACATCCAGTCTGCAAATCGACGAAGGATCACTCTTGCAAACGATGCTTCTACGGGCTAAGTAGAGGCTCGAGCAGAGACCTCAAAGCGAAGAATTAAAATTAGCCCTATCCTGATCGCTAATCATCCCAGTCCTGCAATACGGCGCGAAGCATGGACAATGACAGCAGCAGTGAAGCGGTTGGCGTGTTTGAACGAAAAGATTCTTCGGAGGATTTATGGACCTTTAAAAGTTGGCGATGTTTTCCGCATTCCCGAAATAATGACGAACTGTATGAGCTCTATGGGGACACCTGTCTGGTCAAGCGCATAAAGCAACAGCGGCTGCGCTGGTTTAAGTTTATGTCACCAGGATGGACGAAGAAGCTCCAGTAAGAAAGCTTATTATTCGAAGGCGGCTGACTACGGAGGAAGAAGCAGGCAGGGCAGACCCCGACTAAAGATGGGATGACCAGGTTAGGGCGGACACCTACCCAAACTTTCGTTTGAAGCCAATTGGTCAGCTCGCACGGGCAAACGTGGCGGACATTGTTGGCAGCGAAGCCGAGACCGTCGAACGGTTGTGATGCATGCATCGGGCCAATTAAGAAGAAGAAGAATGCAACCGGCAAAATGTCATTATTACGGCTCCGACTTTTTTATTTTATTGATGTCATAAACTAATAAACAAATTCTCTATTTTATCTCTGAGTGTAGGAATTTCACATTGTGTCATATATTTAGAGGGAGGCGGCGGTATCTGTATATGTCCGTTGCTAATTGCATTTAGTTTTTATTGCAAGCAGAGGCGGTTGGCAAACCTTTTGCCTTCAGAAAAACCCTACTGATGATAGGAGGTTCTTGAAACGGCACTGTAATTTCATAGCATATTTTATCTTCACTGGACCTTTTTGATGCCAAAACTTCTAGCCCGGCTCTAACCAATTTCGAGCAATCGCATTCTGAAACGAGAACAGGGCTAATTATATGTCGTGTTCTAAATCGGGTGGAAAAAAATTCTGGTCAATTAATGACATCAGCCGCTTGGAATTTTAAAAGTCATTTATCTTTAAGCAGTCTAGTTCTCGAGTGTTCCAGTGTTTGATATCTTAGGAGTAAATGTAACTCCTGGCTCACACCATAATGTCTTCTGCGACCTCCCGACCCAATCACTTTTTACGTTTCCAGCATGGCAAATACAATTTGAGTGGACAACATTGTAAGAGTCTTTAGAAAGTTCTTTTCAAAAGTACTCAATATTTAGTGCCAAAAGTGATTAAAAATTTCTTAAATTGACAAGACTTTGTGGGTAAGTTTATAGTCAAAATTTAACTACTTTTCAATGAGAATGTCAACCACGCGTTTAAAGGTGGGTGTTTTCGCCATACTTAAGGATAAACCTAGTAACACTGTTGACTCAGTTTAATAAACGTTGCCTCACACACTTCTTGTTCAACATACTTATAAACCCATTAAACGATCTTACTTAAGAACTGGGCAAAGTGCTAGACATTTCTTCCTGGTCACACACACACACTTAGAGCTTTTATTGTTCGACTTTCTTTCTTTTCTTTTTCAATGCGCATGCCTTTCTATCCCATGTCATTTTCTCTATTTATGTACAATTTGTGCAACCCACACAAATATGGATACGTATATTGCATCTTTTTTCTTTCTTCTGGTCAATTTACAGCTGCACATTTGCAACAATTGTTATTAATTTGTGAGTGTCGGGTTATGTGATATGGGAAAAAAAGCACGCGATGCTTGTCAATGGCCTAAGATGGGCACATTCCCCCCTGTCTATGCTAGGCCAGTTCACTGGTCAACGGGTCAACTAACTGAAGAATGTGTCGGAGGTGTGTTTGTGCACATATCTGAGCAAATTAGATAAAGTTCTAGTAATTAGATATATTTAATCCACATCAAGGTAAGATTAAGATATTTAACTTTGACCTTATCATCACACATAATGAGAGAAAGCTTAACCTAATAAGTTTGTTCAGGAACAAACTTTGCTCATGTCACCAACTTTTCTGACGGCAGCAGAGGCCGTGAACAAATTCTCATATAATTGGCTAAGCGTGTAAGTTATTATATACTCAAAAATCCATAGATACCATTTACACACACATCCAGGCAGTCACCTTATTGTGTGCCGCAGTGCTAGGCACGGCGTGCCAAAGTGCTGCATACTTTTAGGCAGCTTTTTACATTTGCATTTTGTGCGTGCGTCAACAAAATTTAATTTGATTTATTTTGCGTCAGGCAAAACAAAATAAAAAGTTTGCTAAATTTTGCAGTAAAAGTTTTTGCCTGTTTATTATTTATTATGTGACTTGTTTATGGGAAATTGTTGGAGACTACGTACGTACAGTGCAGTCAATTATGCGTCTGACGTCAAATTCAAGTAAATACGTTGTTTTTGTTACTCATAAAATTATTTAAAAATACAAACAAAAAGAAATAACTCTTTAATAAATATAAATAATGGATTAAAGATTATTTAAATTTTAGACAAATTTATAAAGAAAACTCCAGCGACAGAAAAAACAACTGAAAATGTGTAATCCACATTCAAAAACTGTTGCATACTTAGGGGCTGCAACAGAAATTGTTAAACGCTGTGACTGTCAAACTGTTCAACCAACACTTTCCATTCAAATAGACAAGAAGAAGGAAACGATTTGTAAAACAAATGGGATAATTATGACAGTTGACCAATATTTTTAGACGGTCTGTTCCAAGTTTTTTTGTTTGTTAAGATTTAAAATAAGGGGGCGGCTCATATAATTGTTAAGTCTGGGCAAATCACAGGGTAAGGCTTAAATGCTATTCTTAACATCCTTCCCATTGACCAGATGGTTCATAGAAAAGTGATCCAAGCCAAAGGGTGATCTATTGGAAACTTTTATTTTTAATTACAAATAAAACAAAAAAAGTAAATGGAAAGTGGAATCTATATGATGGGCTGAAAGAAAAATCTCGGACATTTACTTGTTAGAGATAATTTCATTTAAATGTTGATTCGGAAGGATCAATTTTGGATTAGTAATAGTAATAGATAGTAATGTTGTTATCCAAGTCTTGAATTGTAGCTGTCTGATCCACTTTTGACTTCATGTAACCTCATAGAAAAAAGTCCAGTGGTGTGATATCGCATGATCTAGGCGGCCAGTTAACAGGCCCTGCGAACCCAAATTGTACAGAAATAATTTCTCAATAAATGATGTGGCGCCTACTGCAAGGGCTTCAATTTCAGGTAACAAATAACGCTCGCCATTGAAGGATATTTTTCCGGCCTTTTTTTAAGAAATACGGACCGCTGATTTCAGCAGCCTATAATCCACATTAAACAGTGCATTTTTGTGGATGTAACGGTAGTACGAGAGTATTATCGGGTCGCTCAACAGCCTAAATGCGACAATTTTTTTGTTGACGTACCCATTATGTTGCTTTTAAAGCACACACCAAGAGATTGAGAGAAGCTTGGCTTGGCCCCGTTGAGGAGCTGTATAGCCAGTTTTACCTTTTACCCATTTTATGTGCTAGATGTGCCTCGTCACTGAACAAAATGTTCGTAATACATTTGGAGACGTTGTTGCGGTGTGAGTCTTTCCATGATGATTTGTCAAACTATCTTTAACAATAAATAAGATGACAGAATCACCCTTTTACAACATGCTAATTGGAAGCCGAGATCAAAAAATTTTTGAGCTTGATTTCGTCTGTGACCTATCAGAGATCTGCACGGGTGCAGTATAGATATTTTTTACTTTGTTGTTTTTTCCCCCGTCTTTTTATATTTATCTCTCTCTTTTTTTTTTTACTATACAACCCCAATCTGTGTTTTTTTTTTTTTTTTTTTTTCATAAGGGTTTTTATTATATTTCTCTTTTCTTCCTTTAAATATTCACTGCTCGACATAATGAGTCGATTTTCCCCCATTGGACCAAACCAACATTTTCTAAAGTAAATTGGCCCGCTGATCACGAAAATCGGCATATAAAAAAATTCTATCGACGCGTTATCGAGATATTATCGATAAACGCTTTTTTCGATTTTTCCAAAAGTTGCCTTCACTTAAACTCTCATAACTTTTTTGTTTTTCAAACGATTTAAAATCTCTAAACAAGTTTAAAAAAACAAAAACTTGGCCAAACATTTTGTTCTCGGACAAAAATGAGCTGGGGTGTGTGCTGTTGATGCTATGGGCTCAAATAAAGAAAAAAAATTATTTTTTTTTTGCTAAATTTCAAAATTTATCGATTTTAAAGTGCTTGTAGATTCATAATTATACAAAATCGTTGTTTTTTTAATTGGACAGTAAAGATAATTCAATTTACTTAAAAAAGTCTTCAAATGCAGAAATCGGACATAAGGTGAATTTCTTACGAATTTTTTGGTGAAAATAGACAAAACTATAGTTTTCTTCAGATGCCGCTGTGGCTGCTTTTTCTGACTTAAGTGAGTGGTTTTAATGATCTCAGGTGTAGAATAATTCTAATAAAATTTCATTTTAAACATTTTCAAAATATAGGGCACCACTTTTTGCGGCAGTATGCGTTTCTTTGAGACTCTCGGATGAGAGGCTTATTAAAGCCCCTGTTGCGTTGGTACCTGTGCTTAATTGACATCATTTCCTGGTGAATCCTCTCTCGTTGCTCATCGCTTTCGACACCCAAATTTTCACAAAAGGCGTCAAGGGTCGGGTTCAGAAAGTAAAATTTCAGAGACATTGTGAAAACTGTTAATAATTATTTTAATTTGAAAATTTTATATGAAAATTTGAATTAATCTGTAGGAATGGCAATTAAGGATCATTGATTATTGCTCGGCTAGGCCCGTGTTACCTGAAAACTAGCCAGAAATACTGAAGATTTCGTATCAATTTTTTCAAACGTACTCTAGATCTCTTGTTTTGCGTGTGTCGGCTGCGACGCTGGCAGAAATCTGACTTCCTATCACATGTGATAGGCAAATGACATTTTGGGCACCACTGCTTTAGACTCAAATAAAAAATTGTTTTTTTCTTCTAAAGCTCACTTTTGCAAAATTCTACGGCAATTTAAGCGTAAGTGTATTTTTGAAGTAATTAAAATACATTATTTTAAGCGACTCCGTTATGTTAACTCGTTCGGTAGTTCAAACATCCAACCCGTAAACATTGCAAAATAATTTAACGCTTTTTTTTGCATTTAAATTTGGGCATTTTCTGGACTTAATTTACCAAACGTTCTAGAAATCAAACTAAGCTTAACCATTATTTTTCTAGGGAAAAACACGCTATCAATAATGTCTTACAGCAACTAAAGTTCGGTTTACACTTCCTCAAGGAGCGTCACATTTCAGTGTCATACCGTCACAGTGTAACGTACGTTCAGCGGAACATCAAATTATGGTACGCATGAGTGTAAGGATCACTTAGTTTCTGAAAATGCTGAAGTAGTTTGAAAACTAGTCAGTCTGCCCTTTTCACAAAAACTTGAATAAAATAGCCTTTACGATTCCGTTTACGATTTCTTTTGAGGGCTTATTTTTAAGTAAATTGAATGGTTTTTACTGTCCAATTAAAAAAACCACAACAATTTTGTAAAATTATGAATCTATAAGCATTTTAAAATCGATAAATTTTGAAATTTGGCAAAAAAAAAAATATTTTTTTCCTTTATTTGAGCCCATAGCATCAACAGCACACACCCCAGCTCATTTTTGTCCGAGAACAATATGTTTGGCCAAGTTTTTTCTTTTTAAATTTGCTTAGAGATTTTCAATCATTTGAAAAACAAAAAAGTTATGGGAGTTTAAGTGGAGGCAACTTTTGGAAAAATCGAAAAAAGCGTTTATCGATAATATCTCGATAACGCGTCGATAGAATTTTTTTTATATGCCGATTTTCGTGATCAGCGGGCCAATTTACTTTAGAAAAAGTTGGTTTTGGCGCTTTGGGGAAAAATGCTGTCGAGCAGTGTTGTGTCTATCGGCGTTTACCCTTGCTCGTTTTTTTCCTCTTGGTGCACTGGCACTTTTTTATTGGATTTGGCTCTTTTTGGCTCTTTTTGCTCATAATTGGCTTAAGCGAAAAAGTTTGAACATTATTCCGCACACAATGTAGATCTGGATATTTTTTTTCCTGTCAACACTGAAAACTATCGAAATTACGGCATGCAACTCTGTAAATAATCGGAACCTATGCCCATCGCTAATACTAGGAGTACTGTATTTCACGCATGGTTTTGAGCCGGTGGCGGCTGCGAAAATTTTAGTAGTGAGATTAAGCGTTTAGCTAATTTGTGAAAAAATGGACAAGTAAGTTAAAAGAGTTTAAGCACCAGCACAACATATGCCTTATATGTTGATTATACGTTCAGGTTTTTACAAAAAAAATAAGAGAAACTTGCACTGAGTCTTCTTACACAGACGCTGAGACCACAAACACTAGTTCTCAGGTGGAAAACAAAAAGTGAGTATAATTAAATTTTTGTCTTAGAGTTGCTGTATCCGCCCACAGCAAATTTCGGTCGAAGTGGCTTTCATCGTTTTCATCATTTCGCTGGCTACGAAATAATGATGGACGTGCATATGGACATCAAATGTGGGCGAACCAAGGCAACGCAAATGTCCAAGGAACTTGGCAAGAAATCCATAAAACGCATTGTAACTGAATTAAAAATCTCGAAGTTTTTCCTAATTGTCGACGAAACAACTGATGTGGCAAACCGAAAGGCCCTTGTGTTAGTGGCACGCTATTTTCACGCTCTAACAGGTATGATAAAAGACACATTTTTAACACTGATTGAGTTAGAAAAATGTGATGCAGAGTCGATTTTTAGAGCAGTAAAATCATTTCTTTTAACAAAAGGGCATACCCCTAAAAAATTTAATTGGTCTTGCAACTGACGGCGCAAACACTATGGCTGGAAGTTTAAATAGCCTTAAAACCAAGCTAAGCGGGGACACAAACTTGTTTTATTTGAAACGCACTTGCCATTCCCTACACCTTTGCTCGGGCTACGCATGCAAAAAATTGCCATCGAGCATTCAATGCTTTGCCGAAATATATATTCATATTTTGCTTGGAGCTCGAAAAGGACTCAGGAATTAAAAGAGTTCTAAGAATAATGAGAAGTAAAACCACACAAAATTTTGGGAATAGCAATGACAAGATGGCTGTCCTTAGAAAAAATTATTGGGCGAATGCTTGAGCAGTGGGATGCTCTCCAATTGTTTTTCTTAGATCAACCCTAGAAGTCAACAATATTAAGCCAAAAGAAATAGCCTGAAATTAAAAAGTTATTTCTACTTTTTTAAAATATATTATGAAAATTATTAATGATTTAAATACGGAGTTTCAATCAGAACGTATTCGCTTACCTTTCCTTTATATAAGACTAGAATCTACTTAAAAAGTAATTCTCAACAATTTTGTTACTCACTCATATTTAAAGAATATGGACCTTAATCGCTTTAATGTTACCGACTTAAATTCTTATTTGTTGCCCGTTGACAACATTTTTGTTGGTCTTAAAGCCCAACAATATATGGATAGCCGGTGTATGGAGAAATCCGCAACTTTAAAAGTAAAGGAAACGGTACGCGAGTTTAACTTGGAGCTGGTTCTGCAAATAATTCAGCGCTTTGATTTTGGCCGAGAGGATATTTAATCTCTCATTATGATCACACCAGCCAACGTAATTTCTAGCGAAGAAACCGATATAATGCCACTAATTAAAAACTTTGAGTACTTATGTGAATCGGATCCAGATAAAATTATTTCTCAATGGGCCATGTTAAATTTACCTGAAGCTAAGTTTAGCATAAGTTTAGTTTGGCAAAAGTAAAAAACGGGGTTAATATTGAAGTGTTTAAGGAATTAGTAGAATTTTTAAGAAATATATTGTCCCTTCCACACAATTCTCATTAGGGGAGCGTAAATTTTTTTAAACAGTTTGATAAAAACCAAATTGAGAAATAAACGAATTTGATTCAGTATCAAATATAATGTAAGACTTTACTCTTGTACAGAGCCAAATTTTTTGTTCAAAGACTTGGATAGGAAAGCAACTGATCTCAGAGTGTGATTTATAATATAATATCATATATTGAATATTGACTGTTTTGTTTTCATAAGTAAATAAATACATGAAAAATTTTTTTTTTTTTTTAAGTTTAAGAACACTTAAGAAATGAGAAGATTGCGCTATTTTACGTTATTGTCAAAAAGATGTTTTGAAAATATAACATGAAAAAGTAAAAAAAATTGTTGGCTCTATTTTTATAAAAATGGTTCTTTTTTTTTTTTAACTTTTTTGTGCTATTTTTTTCTTTCTACGAAGAGTAAAAACCATAAAAAGTTTGGCTAAAATGCTCTGCAAACAGAATTGTTAATTGATTGCGCTTTATAAACATGTTAAGTTTTCACACAGGCTAAATTTTGTGTGGTCTGTTTTTTTTCCCCCCTAATTATTCTAATCACAGAAATTAGCACACCTTCAACCTAACCAGTAATTCCCAACAAAAGTTTTGCGTTCTCATCAAACACTTTCCTTCCAATAGTTAATAACGAAAGGGAAATGCCAGATCACGCCCAAGAACGGTTCAGTGTTGCGTGACGCGAGCGGCAAGTAGGTCACCCAGAGAGAAAAAGACTGAAACTGGGATGGAGTGAGGGCGGCGGCGGAGGAGTAGGAGGGAGGGACAAGTCCAATCAATGCAGCTCACATAAAAGGCATTATCAATTTCGTATATAAAGATGCCGACACCGCCGACATTCATGGCCTGGGGCATGTCGCGCAGGCGCAATTACAAAGCCATTCCCCATTCTGCCTTTTGCTACAATGATTAAGCTCATTCGTTAAGTTGCATATTGTTTAATGCAATATTATGAAATAAACGGCAACTCGCGAGGAAGGCGGGGGTAGATAATGGAGAGACCCCCATTGGATAAATCATTATTTATGAGTTGGTACAGGGAGACGACTCGCAGCGGCTCATCCTTTTCCCTCAGCTATTTATAGACCCTCAACTTGTTTACATGGGGCAAAAAGTTTGCCTGCAGGCAAAACTATTTTAAATATTTTGATTAACCGAAGGATAGCCTCCTCTCTCCATGTGTGCGTCTGCGCGTGCGTGTAGGAGGGCTACCGAAAGATCAAGCAATTAATTGGATACAAATTATTTAACAAGCTGAACCTGAATTTCAATTGGTTAAGTCTTTTCGTGACCTAACCCAAAAAAATGAAATACAAATAAAAATCTCTACGCTGCATGACTACGCATACCTTAACTTCTGCATCAACAGCGCAGACGCAACCTGCCTCAAAACAAAAAAAAAAAAAAACAGAAAAATTCCTTTGAAATCATTGAAAATTATGCAAACAGAATTTTTAATCAAGTAAAGGGTGAACCACTTGAACAAACCCAAAAATCGACCACCCTGTGTGTCCCAAATGTGTTTTACAATAAGCTGAAGAAAAAAAGGGTTCATCCACAGTTTATGATCTTTTAAGTGTCTTGTCGGGCATTTTAGTATTGACACTTGGTTTTCTTTTATGGCCACCAGCTGTGCCTAAGCCGGCTTCTTGAATGGCTCTACTAATTAGATAATTTTATGGGAAATTAATTTGATTACGCCTCTTGGTAGAGATAAATGAGCTAAAATTAAGACATAATTGTTGTGGGTGAGGATGGTTGAATACAAGACCGTGACAACACTATTTGCATAAATTTAAAATTTATAAAACAGGATACAATTTTATAAAATAAACAATTTTGGGTTTACCTTAATCTTCAGCGGTCGAGCAAAAAAGCTTTAAAAAGCTCTATGCTCTTTCTTTAAACTTATCTCACCTTTCCGACTAAGCTCTTTTGCTCAGAACGCGAGAGAGAGCGGGAGAGTGAGCGCGATAACTGCACACTAAAGTTTTCAGACGCAAGCTGACAATCCTTCCACCTCCATTTGCAGCTCTCCCTCTTCCTATGTAGTTTGTTAAATAAAATAGATGCACCACAGACGAAGACAAAAAAAAATTGTATAAAGCAAGAGCTCAAATATCAAAAGAGTGTAATTCATTGCTTCTTTTATGAATAATGCAATATTTCACTTCTTGAGTTTCGTTTAAAATTTTTTTCCTCTCTTCTTAGACATGGTTTTCTCACTATTCGACAAAATGAAGTAAAGTCTCGTTGCGAATGTATATCTAAATGAAATCTGTAATGTCCTTCTGGTCCAGCTGGTCTTTGAAATTTCTTTCTTCTAAATCTGATTTCAAAATTTTTTAACTTTGAACCCAAATCTGTTTCCGTCCAGTACCTCCCACACATAAGTGCATCTACATTTTTAACAACTCCTTCCCTATACAAAATAAACCATATTCTTAACCCATTTATGACCCCAATTGCTTGATTGGTGTGTCTAACAAAGCAATTAATGGACTTGCAAACACGAAAACACAATTGTTGTTCCCCACACACAACCACAACAACAGAAATCCCAAGCAGACAACTTTATTAGCTTAAAAAAAAAAAAAAAAAAAATTCTTCTAAAGGTTCATCAAAAGCCCACAGGGAATAGAGCTCATAGAACTCAAACTTCAGTTGATTTCGATGCGCTAGTCTTTGCACAAAAAAAAAAGAAAACCAAATGCGTTGAATGTCGGCAATTTAGCAAGTTTACAGCTCTGGCCCCCTCACTGCCTCGGCCAATAATGGAGAAGGCTCCCAGTTGAATGACGTTTTACTTGATTGCAGTTAATTTTCCAGTCTCCTTCAGTCCGAATGCAAATTCCTTCCATTTTTCCCATCTTGCTGAATGCACACAAAATCCTCCACAAACTTTTTGATTGTTTTGTTGGTTGTCCCAACCAGCACAATAAAAAAGAATTAAGTTGTAAAATGTGTGCTGAATGGAATTCAAGGGTTTCAACGAATTGTGTGGTTTACTATGACTTGGTTTATATTTACAGGTGGTGAGGGTAGATTAAATTTTTATGGAAATTTAAATGGGATTTTAGTTTAGTTTTTAGGGAACTTGAGCTTAGTTTATGGGATTAGTTATTAAAGCGTAGATTAACAGGCGATACAAGGGAATTAAAGTTACCACAGACACAAAATTTTTATATTTCATGTTGATTTATTGTGTTCTGTTGGAATTTTATAGCACACCTACAAGGCGATTTTGGTTTCTTAAGGATACTGTATACCTGCAGGTGTCATTTTTGAAAGGCTTACAAAAAATTAAATCACACAAAAACTACAAGTGATATTAACAAGCGTTTTCTTGCATTCGATAGGTAATCGGTTAAATTAAGTTAAGATATTTTTTTGTTGTTGTTGTTCTTTCGGTTGTTATTGTATTCCTGTTCAAAGTTAACCAAAAATTTAAAACATAGGCCCATGGTTGCATAAATTTTTAAGATCGGATGCTCTTAATTCAAAACTGAAGACGGGTTTTTTTTAAGAATTGATGTAATTCTGGTGTGAATTAGGATATTTTGAATCGGTCTATAAATGGCGAAATTATGGGGTTTCAAAATCAAAATTTCGTAAATCCACTTTTTTCCTACATGTATTGGTCCTAGCTCCATTATTTTTCGACCGATCAAAAATATCCTAGTTCACACCAGAATGGTGGGTATTACGAGCAATTTGAGAATTATTTTTGAAAATCGGTCAACAGTTACTCTTTAAATCTTTGCAACCATTTTGGAAAAGTGGTTCCGAGATAATCGCATTTAAAGTTTCGACGTTTCAAAAAAATTATTTTTAATAAATGTAAAAATTGGATTTTTGTGCATTTGAGTGTTAGCATTCAGCAAAAAATATAATAATCAAAATCGGCTAAGCCGGGTTCAAGAAATTTGGGTTAAAGTGCGACAAGACATGTGGAAAAATAAAATCTCCAAAAATTTCCAAGTAACATTTTTTCAATATTTTTTTTTGGAAAGTTGCGATGATTTTATAACTTGTTTGAAAGGGTTTTTTAAATAAAAATAAAAAAAAACATGGAATTTTATAGTCAGCTTGGTTAAACCCACTGGCAGAAATCAGAAAGCATTCTTTTTAGGTTTCCAGAATCTTTCGCTCCAGTTATAATCGAAAATAAACCATAAGAGAGAAAATTAAAAGCAAAAAGATTTATAAAATCCAGCTTTTTTTTTTAAATTAAAAATTTACTGCAAAGGTGCCGATAAAAGCCTATACGACATGAAAGAAGGAATGGCATACCGTGGAGTTTTCAGTTAGGAAACGCTTCAACTTTTTTGGAAAAAAAGGTTTTTCCTATTATTTCCATGATATTCGATAAGAAGAACACTCTCTGTCCCGTCACCATAGCCGTGAGAAAGGTGTTATGGTGTGGCGTGCCATCTGATAATATGGGACACGCCAAGTCATATAATTTCGATCAAAAACTTGACGAGGATCTTTACGTACAACTCTCCGTACCGTATCGACACTTTCATTTATAGCCTATTTCCACTGAACAAATGAAGCTTCATTTCATAAAATGACAAGAAATGAAGAAAATGATATCATTTCTTCCATACGAATTGTCACTTCATTTTGCCTTTCATTTCTATCATTTCTCGAAAATGATGACAATTGACCCGAAAAAAAATAAAAAGTAGGCGGAATTTTGCTTAAAATATAAATAGGTAAAAATAAGTTGTGTATTTGGCTTTCTGCTGATAGTTTAGGGCGATGGCAATGCGTTCGCCACGAAGAATTGCTGTCCTGAGGGGTATGTCTTTTTTTTTTTTGCTAAATATTGCAAAAAGTCCACGTAAGTTTGAAAGTGCAGCCTGTTATTTAAAACAAACAAAGCAGCTGTTTTTGTCAAAGTGTCAAAATGATGACAATTTGTCAATGGAAACGGCTTCATTTTTAGAAATGAAAATGATAAGAAATGAAGCCAGTGGAAATAGGCTATTAATTGTAATTTTAAATGCATTTTCGAAGCTGAACAGTGTAAATTTAAGGCTTTTTAAACAATTCGCTGCTCTGCAGTACGTGAAAATGTTTTTTTGTTGCAGCCTTTCATGTTATTCCCATAATTTTATGGGTTTTTAAGAAAATTGCATACAACACTTTAACTTATTCCAATTTTCCCACTCTACACCATATTTCCGCAGTTCCCACTCACTTACCACCCACATCCCACCCACATCCCTTCCACATCCCACCCACATCCCACCCCCCACATCCCGCCCACATCCCACCCACATCCCTCCCAATTCCCTTCCACTTCCCGCCCACATCCCCCCCACTTCCCATCTGCATACCACCCACATCCCATTCACATCCCTCCCACCCACATCCCGGCGTTATTTCCAACATCGGAAAATGAAAACACAAATTAATTCTCACTTTGACCTTACAAACCGCGTTTCAAGTCAATCGAATGAAAAATAGTTATTTTGCATGTAAAATTTTCCTGGCATTTACACGCCTGGGGCGGATTTTCCGACATTGAAAAATCTCATTTCAAATTATTTCGTATTTTATCCTTACAAACAGAATTTCAAGCCAATCGGATGAAAAATAGATTTTTGCATACAGAATTTTCCGGGAATTTTCCGACCGTCACGTCAAGTTTTCCAACTTCGGAAAATCACCTTTCAAACTATTTCGTATTTTATCCTTACAAACCGAGTTTAAAGCCAATCGGATGAGAAATAGTGTTTTGCATGCTGAATTTTCCGGCCATTTTCCTCGTGGGCGGATTTTCCAAAATCGGGAAAACACGTGTCCAATTATTTCGCATACTATGCTTACAAACCAAGTTTCAAGTCAATCGGATGAAAAATAACATTTTTCCCATACAAACTTTTTCGACGCTTTTCCGACTTTTCCGGGTAGAATTTTCCAAAACCCCGTCTTAGTACGCACTTTCACCACTAACAGAAACTCCTGTCCAAATTTAAGCTTTCTATCTCTTTCCGTTTAGGCTGTGCGATGATTGCCAATCAGTCAGTCAGTCAGTGAATCAGGACACTCTCTTTTATATTTATAGAGATAGAAGTTTAAAAACTGAAACAGGTTATGTCAATAAAGGTTAAAGGGTTACGGTTGTAGGAAAAATGGGTGTCAACGCATATCGACATCGCACGCACTGGTTGCTACACGCCTTAGATACTACTTATGTATATTGAATTTGCCTTAAACTGTCAAGTTGGAAATCAATGTAAAAAGGGCTACAGAAAGTTGGTGTTTAAATATGCTTTGTGTCAAATAAAAGTACTTTTTAGTCGATTTTGATACAAAAGTGGGATTGTGAAGTTAAATATGATTGTGTTAGCATTTACTTTGCGGTTTTTCCTTGAGTGTGATTCATTCTTTCTTATTATTTCTGCGAACATAAATTAGACTACGGTTTTTTTTCACTTTTTCATCTCTAGGGGATGATAGGTATCCCCTTCCCCAGCAATTTAAGCAGGGGTGCCCACAGCGTATGGACGAGTAGAACAATTGATGTTGTAAACCCCGCAACCCACAGACGAAAACACCTTAAACAGTACCAGGAAGTAACCGAAAGTTAATCGATCTCTTTCTTGTGGTGGCTGTTTTTGTTTGAGATTGTATTATTATTTGAACCTCCGTAAGCAGGCTGTGGGCATCCCAAAGGTATGTTTGCTTTATAATCCTAGCAGCCTGTGTTGCTTTCCTTAACAATGGAATATTAGAGTGTCGTCAGTTTTTCAGGACTTGGGGTGCATATATTTATGGGAATTAAACCTCCATTCGGACTTTTGTGCTTCATAATTGTACAACTTTACTCTATTTGCTGTAATATTGAATTTCCTCTCTGGTTACTTTTTAAACGATTGTCAGCACTCAGCTAACCTTTGTTGTAAGGCAATAAAAAAATGGCATTTTCATGACTTTATTTTTACCAATGCTTTGCTGGTTGAACTATTGACCTGCATAGTGCATTTTTTGTTGTTGTATACAGTTGCCTTTGCCACGATGAAGTCTCCAATGCCTATGATTGTGATGTTAATGATGATGTTGATGATGACGACTCTTGTATTTGATTTGCCCTCCCAGGCATGACTTTGAATTGAAACATTTCGCCAATTACAAGATGCAAAGGTCAACTCAATGGAAATATGAACAGAGACTTCAACTTGAATATGCCAATTAGACGAAAAGCAACAGCAACAACGCAACTTTCTTGTAGAAGTGGAAAACCCGTTCTGTTGGGTGGAAAACTTGTTCTCTCAATTACACAATTTGGTCATCATGTACAAAAAAAATTAATATTTAATAGAGAAACATGCCAATGCTTATCTAATAGAGTCATAAAAAACCCACACGCACGCACTCACACAGAAGTGTCATTTGATAGATTTAGCCAATCCAAACGGTCTGACCATTTATGGAGAACAACATTTTTGTGCCAATGACTGCACAATTAAACGAAACTGTCAACAATTTATCTTCGACGTGACTTCCCGGGAAGACTTTGCGCCTCCTTAAGTGGTCCAATGGTGGTAAGGTGGTAATGAGTGAGGGGGAAAGTAAAAGGGTCTCTACCCTAATTGGCACCAAATATGGCCTAGACTCAGCTTCAGGGAATTTTCTTAACGCAAAAATATGTCAAAATGTGACAAAATGCGTGTATGTAGCCTGCTCAAGCCTTTCTCTTGATAAATCCACATTCCAACTGCTGTTGGGCAAACCATTTACGGTGTTCATTAGTGCCAGGGTAAAAAGGGACATCCAAAAATGGTAGCAAAATCTCATCAGTTGGCTTGACCATTTCTGAAGATCGCAATCGGCATGATCATCATCAACCACATGATAATGATCACACGATGATAATGTCAGAAGCCAGGCAACTCATCGATCACATCGATGCAGACCTGTATTTCGCTTTCTTTGGGCGTAACTGTAAAAAGGTAAAAAAACGCCCCACGGTTTGAGTTGGGCAAATTAAGCGATTTTCATTGTTCAATTTACATTTTGAACTTGATTTCGATTTTATTGTACGTCGATCTTGGAGCAAAAGTAAATTGTCCCAAAGGTGTGACGTTTAAATAAGGAATACAAAGGGAACTTTCACTGGAATTGGTGCAAAGGAAGATGCTGCAAATGAAGTGAATACTTGAGGTAAGCGAGGGTGGATCAATAAGTAAACGATACAATATGCCTTCAAAGTCAACTAACAAGAATATAAATAGTTTTTTAGAGTTGAATCTGAATATATGTTTACGTGCCGCTCTTACCCTGGACATTGGACTACACTTTGAGTATAGTTTTAAGTCGATTCGCTTAACGTCTTAGCCTAAATTTATTTACCACATAATTTAAATGGAACTTAAATGCCCAACTCCGGTTGTGAGCATAATATAAGTATAATGAGTCATTTTCCTTTTCCTCTCCGGACTCAAACAAATATTTACACACAATTCACGTTTGCCCCTCCACAAAATATTACACCTCAGGCGCCAGCCAATTACAAAATCGTAAAAAAAAAACGTTAACAATATTTTTCACGAATATTTACGATTCGGTCGCGTGGGCGCGTTTTAGCGCAAAGGTAAACTGTAAATTATCGCAGAAACACATTAGCGCCTATTAAGCGGGCAATTTGCATTCATTGAATGGAATGGGGGTAAACAGAAGCAGGAACAGTAAGAGAAGTTCAAGGCAACCTGAGACGAGACAACATTGTTGGCAGAGTAGTCGCTTCGCGAACTCAACTGGCCAATGTAATTGCTTCGATTAACCGTGTTTGATAACAACATTCCAGTCTTCTTCTCCTTCAGCAGTTGTGCTCCTTGAGTTTTTATTTTCTTTACTTTGCTGATTAAACGCAGTAGATTGTATCGTATATATCGGTTATGGAGAGCGAATAGTGAAGTGGTATGGATGCCAATATTTGGGGCGTAATTAAAGGTATTAAAGTGTGGCCGATGCTGGTTAAAGTGTTGGCCGAAAGCGTTTAATTTTCTTTTTTGCTGGTGTGAATGAAAGGAGGAGAAAGCGGTGAGGAATTGAGTGGTCGGGTAATGGTATGTATGACGCCTTTAGAGTTTTGTAATTTGTAGAACAAAACTTGCGTTTAGACCTTTTTAAATCATAAAATATTTGAAGAAGAGGAATTGAGCATGAATGTTTTCTATATTGTAGACTTGTCCCCTGGGGTCGGCATAGTGAGCAGAGAAGTTGCCAGTGGCAACAGAAAATATTTAATAATTTTCCAGCCACAAAAGATTTAATAACAATAACACAGTGCTACAAATTTCCAAAAATTGTAATAATCTGAGCATTGGCATAGCGTACGCTGTAGAGCAGGTCGCGTATAGCACTTCCTCATACTTGGTTTTCCTCGGGGACCCTCAAAATCTGAAGTTATGGCCCAAAAACCGTTTATTGATCTTTTTGCTCACTTAAATTGAAATAACTAACTTTCGCGAAATGGACCATCTTTTTTTATTTTATTTTGACAATTTTGACAGCGACGAAGAGTCTAATATATATATAATCATAGTTTCTAGTGATTTACAGCGATGGCTTTTTTTAAATTTTTTAAATTTTACTTTTTCACCACCCCACTGGTTTCACTATTTTATTCTATGCGATTTTTTCCTTCAAGATTATTTTAAATCGGTTTTTTTTCTGTTTTAATTTTTTTTTTCCTTTATTTTCTTTATTTATCGGGTATTTTTTTGTTTTTGTGTCTAAAAAAAATATATATATTTTTTTTTTTTTTTTTTTGTTTTTTGAATTTTTTAATATTTTTTTTTTTTTATTATATTTGTTTTGTTTTAATTTAATTTTTTTTTTTTTTTTTTTACTCCCAAAAAAAACCTTTTTTTTTTTTTTTTTTTTGGCCGACATGGAATATATTTTTATATGCAAAATACTATACTAAGAAAGAAGCATCTAAAGACAAATTAGTAAATTTGACCCTACTTAACAACAATTTTGAAAAAAATGTCATCGATAGACCGCGAATTATAAAGAACTATTATACATTTAAGTCGAGGCGGTCATCGAAGGTTTTTTTTTTTAATTAATTTTTAAAATTTCCGGTTTTGTTCTACAAATATGTGAATTCTTTTCGTCAAATGTCAAATAACTAAGAACATATTAAAATTTGTGTTTAACTACAGAGCTTAAAAGCAATAGCAAAATACAAATGACGTGCACAACATTATTTGATTTGAAATAATGTTATACTTGAACGTAAAATTTTAAAATTTGCTCTACACATCTCGCAAAGTTTTTCAGAGATTATTAATTTAGGGCTCTGCGAAATAAGGCCCCAATGAAATGAGGCCCCAAAAATAAAATGAAATAAGGCCCCAACAATTTATATAGAAAACAAAAACCACTATTTTTTGATAAAATTTGGGGCGTTATTTCCTTTTTTGGGGCATTATTTCCTATATAAAATTTCAAAATGAAATAAGTCCTCAAAAGAAGAAATGAAATAAGACCGCAAAACTAATTTTTGGGGTCCTGTTTCATTTTTATAAGGAAATAAGACAAAAAATCGAGCGATTTTTGTATTTCAAATTTTTGAAATTGGAGTATTATATCATATGAAATAACATCCCAAACTTGGGGCCTTCTTTAATTTTTTTTTGGGCTTTATTTCATCGCAGTGGGGCCTTATTTCATACTTCAAATTGGGCTACTGTTTTATTATGAAATAACACCCCAAATTTGGGGCCTTTTTTTCATTTTATATTTTCGGGACTTATTTTCTGCTGCCTTAATCGAGCGCTTTGTTCATTAACTTATAAACTCATTACCACGCGCGATTTAAAAAAAATTTGCCTGCGGCGCTCTTTCTTTTTCCCACTATTACCACCAAACCAGGGACTAAACCCGAAATTAATTTCAGTTTGAGTCAAGGCATTTATATTGGCCTAAAGCTTTTTTACTTGTACAGCAATCGGACAGAAACACTGAAACAATTTAATGAATCAACCTCTTTGCTCTATCACTCAGTGTGCCCCGCGTTTTGAACCCTTTTTTTGACGGTAAAAGGCATTTGTGCTCAACCTAAAATTGCAGAATTTCGTTTAGCTTCATGATAAAAATGGCAAGCCAAATAAAAATAAATATTTGGAATTCATGTTGAACAAGAAATGGTTTGAAAATTATGCAGCAAATTAAGGGCGAAATTGAATATTTGTGCTGTAATTATTAAATCATTTCAAATCAAATAAATGTTATACAAGAAACTTTGACGTGGAAATAGTGCAGTTGAATTCTAGAGGTAACTCGGAAATTGTAATGTGAAATTGTAATATTGGTATCTCATTCGAAGATAAACATTTAAAAAAAATGAAGAAAGTATAGCCTATTTGTTTTCGCCTTTGAAATGTATTCCAAGTTGTTGTAATTAATCTCTGTTGATTTGTTTTGATTACATTGAATTGTAACTCTCCACCGACTTCAAGCCAGCCAGATACAAGAAAGTTTGACAAAAAACAGGTCGCAAAAACCCATATAAATGTTTTCATATTAAACAGAAAGAAACAAGCAGCAAAAGTGTTTTCTTCGTACAGGCTAAATACTCCTAAGAGGCTTAGCTTTAGTAGTAAACTTCTACGGTTAACGGTATCGATAGCTGCCTTGAAATCTATAGAACAGATATACGCCATGGATATTATGTTCAGTTACCCAATCCGTAAGTAAAGGTAAAGGTAAAACTGGCTATACAGCTCCTCAACGGGGCCAAGCCAAGCTTCTCTCAATCTCTTGGCGTGTGTGCTTTAAATTTTCGCACAAGAGAAAGGGACCTACAGTTTAACGCCGGATCCGAACGGCAAAGTTTGAGAAATTGCTTTTCATGGCTAGTTACTTCACAGCTGGCGCCACTAAGCTGGTGAAGGTGACCGTATGTGTAAAAGCTAGTTTCTAAAGAAAGAAAAAAACTTTTATTATTAGATGTTCAGAGGCGGGATCGAACCCACGACCTCCCGCCCAGCAGTCCAGCACACTAACCACTGGGCCACAGACGGCCAATCCGTAAGTCGTCTAAGCAAAATCGAGGCAAACAACTTCATGGCTGCATTTATGCAGGATATACCCCTATAGTTGAAAGCTGATGTATGGTCTCCTTTCTTGTAAATGGGGAAAATTATGCTTTCCCTAAAGCTATTTGTAAGCTATATATAAGCATGAGTCATCATGTGGATGCAGATTGGGGTGGCATTCTTAAAAAATTCGACAGGAACTCGGTCAAGTCCGGGGGCCTTCCAATGTTGTGTACGGAAGCGGATATTCAAATTGTGCTGGAGGTTTTCTGACATATAATGTCTTTTTGAAGTGTTCAGCGAGAATAGAAGCGTCTGGTTGTATAGGATTTTTCCCAGTACTCCCAGGCTAGTGCCCAAAATCTTACCTTTTTATACCCGTACCTCGAAGAGTAAAAAGGGTATACTAAAGTCGTGCAAATGTATGAAACAGGCAGAAGGAATCGTTTCCGACCATATAAGTATATATATTCCGAGTTGATATAGCCTTGTCCGTCTGTCCGTCCGCCCGTCTGTCCGTCTGTCTGTATGAACACCTAGATCTCGGAGACTATAAAAGCTAGAGCCACCAAATTTGACACGTAGACTCCTTTTGTCTGCACGCAGATCAAGTTTGTTTCAAATTTTTGCCACGCCTACCCCCGCCCCCACTATAAAAAAATGTTGAATAACTTCCACATTTTTTAAGATATTAAAAATTAAATTTATATTAGCAGTACCCATAATCCCTGAAATTATCATCAAGATCGGATAATAAATAGAGGAGTTTACGGAAGTTCTCCCTCAGAAAGGCCGGAACGCTGTTAAACATTACTTTTCACGAGTAGCGGATATATCGAAGTAGGTTAGAGCAACGTCAACTTAAGCTCTTGCCAAAAAGATAATAATCGATGGTATAGTGTGCCGACATTTGAATTCGAAAGTTCGTGTTTTTTTGCAAATTTTCATATTTTCTCGCAGATTTGAAAAAAATGTACACGTTGTGAAGCTTTATCCCATATTTGTTATACGATCTCAAAATAAGTTTGGATCGGTAAGTTTGGAATATAACTCTATCGGAAAAGTTAACATATTTTTTCAATCGCTTCAGTCAAAAAATTGATTTTTGACGCAGTTTGAGGCCCGAGGCCCCACTGTGCGACGTCTCTGCTTACATTGCCGACCCCTCAAATTTAAAAAAATGATAAAAAAAACTAGTCATGTTAAACAACCAGATTAACAATCACCCTCTACAAAAATTTTCTTGTATCAAGGGCAGTGACTTTCTTGCAGTGTTCCCCTTCAGAAGTTTCAAGCTACGGAAACTACACTCACTTCTTCAATTTTACTTCCCACTTCATTTCGATATGAAATTCTTCTCAAGTCCCAACATCCAATCAATCATGCCCCCAAAACACAAACAATGACACCTTCGCATGCAGCCGAAAAAAGGCTTCCGCATTTTCTGAAACCAAAACCCGATCAGAATAAGAGACCCATACAAACACACAGCAACTCAAACTCAATTCATGTACCTGAAACTCATCCAGAAGCGTGGTAAACATGTCAAACAGTTGCCAAGCTTCCACAAAACTTAGAGCAGTTACCCAAAAGAGGCCAACATGATCCCACAACAATGAAGAGGATGATGATGATGACGATGGTGATGCATGCTAGTGATCAGGTTACCCCCAAAAACAGAGCACACACAGCGTGAACTTGATATTTATATGCAAAGTGGCCAGAGTCGGGATAACAGGGCCAGAGTCTGGCCAATTTGGCTCAGTTGTTGTTGTCACCTCGATAAGCATCTTTTGGCAACATGGCAAAAAAAATGTATTGACTTCTGGCTGCTGGTAGGGAAACTGAAGTAAGCTCAAAAACAAATTACATGCAAATTAGGTGTGGAACTTGCCACATAAAGTGGAGAAACATAACCGTTATGGAAAAGGATGAGTTCGTTTGTTCGTCACGGCGGAAGCTACAAGCTCCTGAAATTAAAAAATTCGTAAGGGCTTAAGGATTAAATTGATTCTTATGTTTTGGTTCGTGCCTTGGTTTATTACTTGTTGGATTTTCGGATATTGTTCGGATGGATTTTCGACGATTAGTAAATCTGCAAAGCATGCAAAAAGGTTCTGAACAGAACCACTAATTTGTCCTTTTGTGTTGGTTCGAATTGATTTATCGACGTTGACTTAGAGAGCCTAATTTAGAATCAAGAAACATTTTCATTTAAAGGAGTTTTATACAACAACAAGGAAGTCTGTGTTCAGGGTGGACCATCTAACTTTCTTTTTTGTTTTCAAATCAGATTATGATATCCCGCGTTTAAATCGTCAGATTATGGATTAGTACAGGCCACCACAACACATTGTTTTTTCATTCACACGCTGGGCATCAATGTTATTCGTAATATGCTGAAATTTGTGCGGCTCCGTTTATGATCCGGTTCAAGAAATTCAGGACAAAAGTGCCTCTACTCTCCTTAAAGAATTTTTAATCAGATTTACTGAAAAACCTTTTTCCCCATTCCTTTCACTTCCTAATGACCTACTAAGTACATCACGACAATCCATACCATCGTTTTGGGCTTACCATTTCTAATTCGGATAAAAATCATTAGAAAAATGCAAACCCATAAACTCGTATTCAATTTTCTAATAGACGCCTCCTAATCCAAACTAAGGCATCAAGAGGTTTTGTGTCCAGGCTCTAGGCGCAAAACCAATTAAGCAGCCAGCCCCAAACAAATAAGGAAGTTTTCCATGCGGATCGTTGTCTCTGCGATCGCCTGGCGGTAGCCAAATAGTAAAACAGAAGAAAAACAAAAACCAAAAAAAAAAAAAAAATAAAATCAAATAAAATTTACCGACAACAACCAACTTGGGAAGCGCCAAAACGTTAAATACAATTCATGGCGCTCACGAGCGGAATTTAAATTATGCCCAATTAGAGTTAGGCGAAGACCTGAGACTGGTCCTGGGTACCGCAATTCCTGTGGGGCATTTGTGGCAGACAGATAGACACAGACTGACTGGTGGTGGTGGGCGTGTCATGTGTGAGGCAGCACGTTCGTGTGGTAAAGCGCTAAATTGATTTCGATCGCCCAAGGGGTCCCCCCCTCTCCCATGCCCGGCATGTTTGTTTCTACTACTTGTACGTGTATGTACAATTGCCCAGTTGTCTCTTTTTGGGATTTTTGATGGATTATGCGTTGACAGGCTCTGGGTTTTGTAGAGCGCCACTGATTGTCTTTCGTTGTATGTGTCTGGGTTTGGGGTTTTGCTTGGCTGCTGCAGCTGCTGCCTTGGGAACTGGTCTTGTTATGTAAATTGCCGACAAGTTTCTTCTCGTGGGTGAAGTGTAGTCCAAGTGCTAACAAGCAGAGGCAAGCCTGAGAGTGATCAGTGGAGACCATAAGGTAGTCTTCTAGGATTTTCTCTGTTTCGTTTTGGTTGGATTAATGATGAAAATATGTTGTCTTGTGGTGTGGAAACTGGTGCAAGTGGAATGCCACACAGGGTTTCTGGTTACAGGGATTTCCCTAAGAAAACTGATGCATGCACTCAGAAAAAGAACTAAGAACTTTGTACTTGAATCATGTACGAATGGTGTCAATAGTACGGTAAGTACGAAAATAATTGATTCAAGTACAAAATCCTTATTTCAAGTAGGATTTTTTCAATTCCGAAATATAGTCTTGTTGTTTGAGACTGTTTCGGGATATTTTTGAAGTAAATTTCGAACTATAATATAATAGTGGCATCAACACCGAGTCAAAAGTTGATTTGCTGTGTTTGATTTGCTTTGACCTGAGAAAGCAAGAGAAAGAAGTTGGACATTTGGAACAAACCTGATTTCATTTTTTGATTTGCTTTCAAAACAATTTTCAAACGTATACATTTTGACAGATCCAGAGAGTGAACTTGGGCTCAAGAAAATGAAAATTGTGGAAGAACTTTGTAACTATCGAACTCGCTAGGAGAGCTGTGCTTGGTGAGAATAAGTAACCATGAACATATTTGACCAAGTCAAGCAGTTCTTTAGGAATGAACTCTTATTTTCTTAGGAGAACTGTCACACAAAAACGATTTAGCAAATCGAAAATTAGCTTCAAAAAAACTGATTCTTCGAAATCAATTAGTATGACCTAATAGAATTTTCTCACTTTGCGGGCAAATAACTGCTCAACTTTGCATAGCACCTGAAAATCATCGAGCTGTTTCACGAAATTTTCAAATCGAAGTAAATTTCTGACTTTCAGGGATACCACATAATATCTTTTTGGACATACTATTAATTAGTTATGGTCTTAAGTACAGCTCGATTTACTCTCAAAATAAGTGCAAAAATGTTCTTCATCGAAGTCTAATAAATTCTTAAATAATTTTTAATAAGTACTAAATGTTCTTGGTTTAAGCCAATAAAATTCTAAGCATTCCCAATTTCGTATTGAAACTAGGTTTCTGTATTATATCAAAATTCCAAGGAAATGAATTAAGCAAAGACCAAGATGTTTGTAGGTCGTAAATCCACTCTCACTCCATAATCAAAGAGTTATACTAAGGAGGACATTCAACTTGAAATAATTCGCATTTTTTGTTGCTTGCATTGCTAGTCTATTCTGTACTTAATTCCAGAAATTTTGTACTTGAATTAAGCACGATATTTTCTTAAATTTTTAGACTAACTGTAAGTACGAAATGTTCTTGGTTCAAGAAGGTTTGTTCTCATTTGAATAATTGCAACAGTCGATTTTCTATTCTAGAATATTAATTTAATTACATCCAAGAACAAAACATACTTGAAATTTCAACTCCGATTAGAACTCTATCAGTCGTTTTTTTTGGAGTGTGGATTTGTTTGAGTATAATTGTTAAGGACACAAAATGATTTAACAGTGGAAAATATTTTTTTAGATCATAGTTGAAGGAACGTCATTGATGACATTTTTGTCTGACTTAACATTGGTCAGCTTAGATCAGGGCCCGGCAAAACACACACATGCTCCACTCGAAAGCGCGCTCACTTAGCTCTTCTTTGTTGTCTCAAAAAAGAGCATTATAAGCTCGTCTACTGTCATTGTGTCAACGTCGCTGCCGCAGAGCGATGATGCTTACACAATAGATAGGAACATGCTGAACTCTGGCTTACATTTAAAATAGTTGAGAATACAAGGAACTTTTAAATGTATACATTAGATTAGATACCCTGCAGTGAAATTGTCAACTAGGAACAAAAAAATACTTTCATACACCTAGTTGGAATACATGTAGAATTAAACTGGTAGCAAAATTGGTAAATTCGGGTGAGTTGGGCAACAACAAACACTAACTTCCGAAGAAATTCTCTTTTGAAATACTAATTTAAGGTAGTTGTAATTAAATAGTAATTGAGCTGGTTGAAAACGAATCTGTAATGAGTGAGTTGACCGCCAGATGTCGATAAACTTCCACTATACTGTGCAGCGATATAAACAGACTCGCATAAGGAACACCCAAGGGTCAACTGGTATTTATCTGGTTGAAAATGGCTGCTGGAGGGCACAATTCTCTTACACCTGTGCCATCTGGCATTAAACTGGTTGCAAATGGCTGCTGCCGGGGACAATTGTCACATTCCTATGACATGCCTGTGTAAAATGGACGACTTCAATACATGGATTTGGATAGGAATTGCAACCAGTTGCAAGCTTTTAGCGACCGATACGTGTCTGGTTGTAAACTACACACTGTGAGATATGGCATAAAATGTAAGTGCACCTACACCTTTTAATGAAATTAAAAAGTTTTCAAGAACCAGGTTTAAGTCGGCCCTACCAGACTTCGACAGACCCGTTGCTCAGCGGACTAAAAGTTTAACAGCCTTCTTTAATGTTAGTTAACAAAGCAACAACTTTATTGTTAATCTTTTATAATACTGTTAGTAGACAGCGCTTGCTGCCCGAAAATAAATGCTAAAATTTGTGGCCCTTAAGAAAACGATAAAAAGTAGGCCACACATTTTTATCCAAGCCCAAATGTATCAAAAAGGTGATATTTTTATAACTTTTCAATCTTTTGTTGAAATATTTAATTATATGGAAAAAATTATAAGACATCGGATTTCAATCAGATTTTAGTCCTAGGAAGTCAAGGTGAGAGTGTAACACAACAACAAAAAGACACTCAGCTGGACAGTTGACACTTGTCTTGATTTGCACAGTGGCTTATGCTCTGCTGCTGAGGGCCGAACAAAAATATTCCTATCAAACTGTCATCGTAAGACAGCTTCATGCTTTTCTCACATCAAGAACTATAAAGCAAAAAACACTAGAAGATTAAAATCTAGTGTTCTTTTAAGAGGGTAAGCGAGTCTATTCAATTTGTCCCTGTTATTTCGGTGAGCAGACAGCGTAGACTAAATTGTTAAACAAATTTTAAGGCCTCTGGAAAAAACACATAATTTTTTCGGCATTTATATTGATAGCACAAAATGTTCTTAAAACATGCCCAAGCCGTTCATAGAGTGAGCACAAAATGTTCATAATATTACATCTGCTGTTCACGGTTCAAGAAAAAGCGAGTTTACTCTACTTTTGTCAACGAATGGGCTTGATTTCGGTAAATTTAGAACGAATTTTTTTCTGTGTGTAGAGATATGTTTTTCTACATTATCATCTTCCCTCAATATTCATGAATAAAATTCCAGAACTTGTTATTTTTTATAAATAAATTAAAATGCATTTAAATGCGGCCGGGTGCGGCCCAGCGGTTGGTGTGCTGGCCTGCTGTGAGGGAAGCATGTGTTCAATCCCGCCTCGGACCATCTAATAAAAAAGGTATTTTTCTTTATTTAGAAAATAGCTTTTACGCATCCGGTCACCTTCACCAGCTATTGGCGCCAGCTGTGAAGTATTCTAGCCATAAAAAAGCAAATTCTCAAACTTAGCCGTTCGGATTCGGCGTTAAGCTGTAGGTTCTTATGCGAAAAGCTTGGCTTGGCCCTTTGGGGCTGTACAGCCAATTTAACATTAACAAATTAAAATGAAAAGTTATACAAATACATTAAAACCTTTCCAGAGTGTAAGTACAGTCAGACCGAATTTTTTAATACGCTTTAAATGACACCTTAGTTAACTCAATATTAGTACATGCTCATTTTAAAGATATTGCTATTTCTTTGTTTAAATATCGAAAATATTGATAACAGTGTTGTGAAAAAATCAATAGCGTGCACATCGGTAGTGGACACCATCACTAATAGATAATATAGATATCTAATCAAAAGAAATATCGATATTCATATTTTTTAAATATCCAGCAACCCTACTTTCAATGCCTTATTAAAGATGATGTAAGTTCCAATCTCGGCAGGATTTTTCTCGTTCCAAATTGTTTAGAATACTATCTAATGAGATTTTATCTTAGATATTAAATTTTTGTCCTAAACGTTTTGTGAGCATGCTCAACATCTCAAGAAATACCGAAAGGTAAAATTTTTAACCGGAGAAAAATACTGTTTTAATAATAATATTTTTAAAAAAACTTTACTTTAGACTTCACCAGCCCCCCCATTTCCTCAAATTAAGTTATTTAATAATATTTATTTTTTTTGTTTTTTTATTTGTTGTTATGTCCAATTATTTACTCTTTGGGGGGTCCCAGAAAAATCTTTAGAATTTTTGCCCCGGTTTTTTTTTTAAAACCCCGAAAAATTCTTTGGTTCCCCCAAACTTTAAAGAGATAAAATATTTTTGTTAAAAAATTTTGTTGGTGTGTGTGTATATTTTATGTTTTTTATGTTGTGTTAAATTCCCACCCCTTTTTTTTGTTAATTTAGTTGTTGTAAGAATTTATGTTGTTGGTCAAAAAATGTGTGTTACCAAATTTTTTGTTTTTTGATAAATATAAGTTACCCTTTCCACCAACATAAATTTTCCAAATTTTAAAAATTTTTTGCGCTAATCATAGATTAACTTGCGCACTTTCGCGCGTGTTTTTGATTAAGCGCCAGCATATGTAAGCCCACGAGTTACGAGTTTCAAACATTTGGTTGGTTTTTGCAAACAATTATTGAAACGCAAATTTTAATATTAAAAATATTTTATATGTCTGGGACACCGAAAATTGGTTTTGGGTTGGAATTTTGTTAGGAGAAGCTTTCGTTAACGCCCCTTGGATTGGAAGGGTTTTCTTTTTTGTATAACAACAACAAAACCCCCGCGCCTCGCTGTTTGCTCGTTTTTAAGGAAAAAAAAAAAAGCACCGTCTTTTCCTCCCCCACCCCCAAATCCCAACCACTTATCGCCCTCATCCCACCCACTTCCCATTCACCCATTCTTATTACCACCCACTTCCAAAAAACGGCAATCCCACCCACGTACCACCTAACTACCACTCACATACCGCCCATATCACATCCACTTCCCAACATCTTCCCCTGTCCCCAGTTTTAAGTCTATCAGATAAAAAATGTATATTTTGCATGATGAATTTTCCGGACATTTTTACCCCCGGGGTCGGATTTTCCATCATTGGAAAATCACACTTCAAATTATTTCGCATTTTATTCTTACGAACCGAGTCCCAAGTCAATCGGATGAAAAATAGTTATTTTCCTGTAGAATTTTCTTGGAATTCCTGGGGCGGAATTTCCGTCATTGGAAAATCATGCTTCAAATTAATTCGTATTTATCGTTCCCAACCGAGTTTTAAGCCAATCGGATGAATAAACGTTTTTTCCCATGAATTTTCTGTGCATTTTCACTCGCGGAGATCCGATTTTCCGACATTGGAAAATCATATTTTTAATTTCATTCATTGAAACCGAGTTTCAAGCCAATCGGATGAATTTTCCGGAAATTTTCCGACCGTCGGGTCAAATTTACCGACATTGTAAAGTCACATTTCAAATTAATTCGTATTTTATCTTTACAAACCGAATTTTAAGCCGACCGGATGAGAAATAGGTACATTTCATGCAGAATTTTCCCCGTCATTTCACTCCTGGGAGCGGGATTTTCCGACATTGAAAAATCACATTTTAAATTATTTCGTATTCTGTCCTTACGAACCGAGTTTCAAGCCAATCGGATGAAAAATAGATTTTATGCTGAATTTTCCGACCTTTGGGTCAAATTTTCCAACATCAGAAAATCATATTTCAAACTATTTCGTATTCCATCCTTACAAACCGAGGTAAGCCAATCGGAAGAAAAATAGTTTTTTGAATGCAGAATTTTCCGTCCATTTTTCGCGTGGGCTCCGTCTTAGTGCGCACCTTCACCACTAACAGAACTCTGTCCAAATTACAGCCCTCTATCTCTTACCGTTTAGGCTGTGCGATGATTGCCAATGAGTCAGTGAATCAGTCAGTCAGTCAGTCAGTACACTCTTCTTTTTTTAGATATAGAGCGGGGCCAAAAGGAAGTTGGTATTGGCAAAAACCAATATAATCTCTAAGATGCCGAACGCCCATACAATGGTTTTGCAATATGCAGCTTTTTTTTTTTTTTGGAGGCGCCGAAAATCGCGCTCTCTCCGCTCACGCACAAAGTTGAGAGCGTAAAAGTCTAAAACAGCGATGGCCAGCGAGAGCGAGGCCAAAAAGTGAGAGTGTATAAGTGTGCGAAAATAAAGCTCGTGAATCTGTTTTCTTCGACCTAATCGCTTCGAACTCTGTCGAGCGAATGACGCCTTTTCTGCTCTTTTGGTCTCAGCTTCGGCTTAAGCGCTCGGGTCGTGTACATGTGAATAGCGAAATGTTTTTGGCCCCGGGATGCCTCCAAGGGCTATCCTGATCTAAGAATAGAATGCTTGCTTGTGTGAGTAATCTTGAGAACACGTGTGTCGGCTGTCGCTGTATCTTACAAAAACGCGGTGCTCTAGAGCGCTCTCTCCTCTCTCTCTCTCTCTGTCTTCTGGAAAATTTCAAAGAGCCAAAATCTCTTGAAAAGCCAGCCCAAAAAAATCGTGTGCAAAATTCGATGGCGTTCATCTTCATATTATAATGTCTTTGGTAAAAACCTAATCGCTTTCTTCTTTGTCTAACTTCGTCTTCTGTGAATAGCGAACTTTCTGGGAGGAACCAAGGGCTATTGGTAGTAGAGTTAGATTCAAATTCCATTCAAACAATTCAGCATTTATTTGAGCATCTTTATCTTTATAACAGATTAGCCTTATTAAAAAAAACAAAAAAAAATTATTTGCTGTCTGCAGGCATCATAATTGGTAGAAAGTCAGCCGCCCATGTCAGCAGTCGTGGGTTCGAATCATGGCCTGACGCAAGCGAAGATTTTTTTTTTTTGTTTTCAAATTTATTTTTAAACAAATAAAATTTTTGTTATTCATCGATATCAAGAAAACACACTTCTAGTAAATATTTTCAGCATTTAAACGTTTTTTCGTTTTGGAGAGCAATGGGTGCTGCGTTGAGGAAATGCTTTCTTAGTACAATGTCCGATCACTATAGGAAGCTATTTTTATTTTTTTTAACGCTGAGTCTCATGATCACAAATTAATGTCTTATTATATGTAAAATGACACTAGTATGCTCGGTTATTAGATCACTTTATTTTAAGAGCGTATATGAAAATCTCTAGGGATTTTTAGGACAGCCCTCTAACAGGTTTTAAAAATTTAAATTATGTGTTAATAAGAAATTAAAAAAAATAGTTCAAAGCTCAAGGCTAAACATCGAAGAGGTTTGATTTAATTTAATATATAATTTAGATTGAATTTTTTAGGAACTTAATTAAAATTATTAAATTTTTATAAACAGTCCCCCAATTGTATTCAGTTTTTCTTGATTATAGTTTTAAAAATTAAATTCAACTAATTCCTTTTCAGAGAATCGCCAAAATATTGGGGAAACAATTTCACAAAGTATTAAAAATGCAGAACATTCTTTTAAACTGATTTTTGATGAAAATTTCCATTTCCATCGTTGTACAACAATATATTTGATGAAACAGTTCACAGTTGAATGTGATATAAATGATTAAAATTGTCTTGTTCTAATAAAAATCAGTTTTAAATACTTATACCTACTTCAAGGAACAAACTTACATTTTTTTGAAGAACTTGTTCGAATTTCACAGAATCCTTAAATCTTATAAATTGTAGGTCCGAATTTCGATATTCAACATAACTTTTTATTGAGAGAAGCTTGGCTTGGCTCCGTTGGAGGAGCTATAACCAATTTTAAATTTTTTACATAACTTTTCAAAGCATTGAACTATTTTCTCAAACATCCTTCAGTGGAAAATTAAATTGTTGTCTTTTATAATTGCCTAAGGACATCTTAATGTTAACATAATTAACAATTTCGAAGCACTCACAAAAAATGGATGGCATTGCAGGAAGTTGCCAACATTCCTTGTCGTTCCCAGAAATCCCTTTTTCTGGCATTCCAAGGTCTTTTTCTCAACTTCTCTCTCTCTCTCTCTTTGCTTTGCACTTGCCCTCAACAATTTGTAAGTCTTCGTTTCAATTAAGACGCATAAATCACGCCAAAATCAGCAGCCTCATCATGATCATCCTCTACGTACACATCGTTATCCTCAAGTACGTTTCAAGCACTTAAAAAATCTCTGGGATTGGGCATGCGCATGCACAACCTACGCAACCTTAAGCAGCAACTCGATCGTTTCATTTGATGCCGCCTTCTTCTGGATTTGGTTAAACGAACCAATTTAAACTGAACAGGGCGAAGGGCTTAGCTCAATCCTTCTGGTCCAGCAATTGTTGCTCGTGAAACTGCTGTTTCACGCTTCGACAAATGCCCTTTGTGGGGAAGGCAACAAATTGGCAAAAAGAAACCTCGAACTTATTAGGAACAACGAGGTATTTATGTAAGTGCCACACGATTGAGCTGCAAATAGCCGGCGGGTCACATGAAACGTGCGCCACCGTACAAAAAGAACAGAGGAAGGAATATACTCGAATCTGGCGTTAAGTGCCGCAATTCGTTGCAGAGCCCGAGCCCTTCACCTGCTGCTCGGCGTCTCAGATACAACAAAAGCACCGCAAGGATAATCGGGAATGACCATGGGATGCAAAGGCACGAAACTGTCAAAACTGTAAAGGCAGAAAGACCAACAATAAAGTGTAAAACATGTGACGAAGGGCGCAGAAGAAAAAGGAACACAATGAACCAAGGCTTCGAGGCTCAAGTGCCAACACTCACACACACACACACACTCAATGGGAAATTCCCGTATTCTAGTTAGTACTACCTGTAAAGTTATAACAAGCAACAGGTAAACAAAAATAAAACACAAACGAAATGCCGCTGCGAAGAGAAAAACAAGATCTTTGAGAAACAAAACACTCGAAAGAAACTTAAATATAAAAAATTATCATAGACAAACGATGGGCGTGTAATGGCGTTCTGAAAGACCGCCCTATACTCGGCTCAAAAGGCAATAAAATTGATTTGAAGGTTAAATCGAACTATTTTATTCTATGAACACGATCCCTACAGTTGGCGTCAACTACCGTGGGATCAGTTTTCCAACCATTGCGAAAGTATTCGGCGCAAAAAGCAATAAAACGAAAATACCGTTACGCGTTAATGGGCGCGCGGGATTATGAAGATATCCAAACTACACAGAGAAGAAAAAGATCAAATTCATTTTTATGTTCACCTGCTTAAAATTAACTTCTTAAAAATATCCATTTTTCGTTATATTTAACATTGTACATTTCAAATTTGACTCTCTGTAGTGAGAAATTTGTAATAATTTAATTTTTCAAAATATTTTCCATCGCTTGCCACTACTTTCTCCCATCTTTCTGGCAATTTTCGAATACAATTTGGAAAAACAATGCGTCTTTTGATGCATCCACGAATCGATTCAAATTTGGAGTTCTTTGAACATCGACTTTGGCGCATAGCCGACCGGCGCTTGGAGTTATCGTAATGAACCTATTTTTCATCATCAGTCACAATACGATGCATAAATGCCTTTCTTGAAAACAGAAAAAAACAACTTTCCAGCATATATTTATATTATGTTAGCACAAATGTTGACTTATTCGGAGCACACAAAAACTATGTTGTTTACACTTCAGCGAAACGACACATTCTGAAAAAAAACCTAATGATGAGGCCTTAAAATGAAGTTGGTTGTACCATTGTCTGATTTGATTTAATACTATTGTAGCGATCTCTCAAAATTATTTTACAACTATTTTGTTCAGGTAATAATATCCTTCTGATCCAAATTAATATCATCAACTTAAATTCAGGGAATCAAACCGAATTGTACTTCGGTTCCAATTCCGGTTCAGGGACGTACAAAATCTTATGTTTCAGTAGTTCTGTTTTGGTTCTAATTTATTCCGTTATTCGGTTCCGTTTCGTACCGGAATGCGGCACATTAATTAAAAAATTTTTTAACCCAAAGACACATAAAAAAATTTGTGTTTACAATGCAAGTACTCTGGTGAATTAAGCATTGAGAGTTCAGTTGCCCTGCAGGAAATATAGTGAAGATCCTAAGACGTCATATTTTCGAATTTCTTTAATGAGCGTTTTAACGAATATTTTATATAATTGATTAGAAACTACAAGATTCATGTTCGCTGGGTTCTATAGAGAACTTTAAGTGCCCTTTTCATAAGTCGTTTATTTGGAGCAATGACAATAATGAAACAAATGAGAAAGTCGGTCAAGCCCTACTAAAATAAACTCTGTAACAGTCTTTTCCAAAGAGTCAGGCGGGTATCATGCAATATTTATGTTGTTTTGTTATACGCTCATTTCTAAATATCTCTCTCGCTCTCTCTCTCTCTCTCTCTCTCTCTCTAAGATTGTCTTTGATGAATAAAGGGGTGGTGGACGGAAGGACGGAGGTCCACCAGTCTTTTTTTTGCTCTTAACTTGAACTACAGAATTGTGGGGCATACACTGAGAGAAAAATTAAGAATTTTCGTTCTTAAATCAAGAATTTACAGTTTCAATACCTCAATAAACAAGAATATTCTTGATTTAGGTACGAAATTTCTGGATTCAAGAGCGTTTTTAAAAATCCTTAAATTCTTGATTTCAAGAACGTTTTAGATATGTTAAGCACGATTCGGGATTTTTTGAAGAACTTTTAGAGCTCAAAATAAGCACACTCAGAGAAAGAGAATTTCACTCTTTCGTTCTCAAAAGTACGGACCGACCCGACAGAGCAACCGCATAGATGACATTTTTTGTTTACTTACTTTACTGGGACACTTGACGGACGACGGAGCGTTCGCTCACTCGGCCAATTGGCATCACCGAAACCTCTTGTCCAAATCATTCTTGTGAATATACGCTGTTTGTGTTTTTACGCATCTAACAACGACAAACTGCGAACGCGTTCTCTCTCAGTGAAAGCGCGTCCTACGCTATTCTCTTTTACTTTGCATGAGAACGAACTTATCTCGATTCCAAGAGCAAAATTTTTTGAAATTCTATTTTTGTATTTCTAACGGTCAATTTCGAATTGAAGAACGAAATGATCTTAAATTAAACCTTCGGTAAAGAGTATGATAAGTGAGCGATGTATAAATTCACTTCGTCTCCACTTTCAGATAAAGTATGTACCAGATCGGCTTTCCTGATTTAATTGCCCTTAAAAAGAAGGAATTTTCTGCTCAGAGGTATGCAAAGTATTACAATGTGCCACAGAATTGTCAAATTGTGTAAAATTCCCTTCAAAATTTAGTGCTCGCTTTGCAGTTTAGTTGTTGCACTTACGGTTAATGTTTAGGTTCTTTTCGGTTCCAAAAAAATCGGTTCTCGAATACCGGTATTAAAAAAATTACAATGATTCCCTGCTTTAAATGATATGAAATAGTTTCAGAATGATACTTAAAATGTTATAATTATGTGTTAATAGATATCGATTTGAAATTCTTAGCATATCAATTTGATATACAAGGTCATTTCGGAAAAAAATTGATTTGAAAAGCATCTTTTTTTCTCTGTGTAATTATTTTATTATATGACCATGGTCACTGAAAGGCCAGAATTAGATATCGATTATTCAAATCTTACTTCCAATTTCAATTGGAAAAATTTTATCGACCCAAAAGAAGTCGAAAATGAACTTTTTTAAAAGCTCAGAGTCAAATCAACTTTGGAAGACATTTTATAAATTTAATAGTTTTAATTCTATAGTTCTTAAACTGTTACCATAAACCTTGGTTTAAATAGATATCATAATCACATGTTTACAAATCTAAGCACACACCCTAATATTCTTCCAGTCTCCACATTTTATTATCACTTTGACTTTCATCACAGCAAACATTTCATATCAAGATCACTTCATTTGAACATCCCCACCAAGATCAATAAAAATCCTTAATTAGGATCACTTTGAAGGTGTTAGATATTCGAGAATTTCATTTACAAGCCTCTTAGCAAATACAATGGCAAGACTCAATGCGATCCACACACAACCCACACACACAACTCACGAATGCAACGAAGGCAAAGCCGATCGGCCGATCGTCGCATCAGTTGGTGTTTGACGGTCGTTTGCGTAGGACGTAACCTCGCACAAGTTGAAGCTGGTCACTCGAGTTGAAGATTGATAATGCAACCGACTAGTTTTTTGTAGTTCTAGGCGATAAATGAGAGTGTGTCATAAAATTAAATTGCAATTAAATGATAAGAGGCGCAATCTGCTCTTTATGCAATTCTAAAACAACGAAAGTGAAATTTATTTTCCCAACACATTGAGGATATACGAAAATAGCCAGAGGAAAATTTGTCGCTGTCTCTGAGTCGAGGGGGCAACGAAAATAAAATTAAATAGCGCAAAAATGCTAAAGTAGTGAAGTGCAAAAAATAAAAATAAGTTTATAAAAAATAGTGTGTGTGCGTGTGTGTGTAGGAAATCTCGACAAGCGGAAATCGTAAAAAAGAGAATACCACAAAAATTTCAATTTACAAAAATGAAGTATGAAAATTCCCAGAAATGTGCTTAACAAATTATAATTAAGAAATCTTTACCAAGTTCAAAGTCATCAACATATTAGTATGTGTGCTTGAGTATCTGTAGTGAAAATGTTGCGGAAACCAAGTTTAAAATGGCCTTTGGCTCTCCTTATGCTAGGCCTGATTATCGCCTGTCAAGGCAGACGTCAGCCTAAACGTCTTAAGGCGGCTCTTTCGCCCGCCCGGCTACTCAGAGAATATGATGGTGCAACGTTCAATGATAGCTCCTTGGATTTACAGCAGAGCATAGTCTCCTGGACAGGAGCCAGAGTACTCCCAGCACCAGCACCACCGCAGCAGAAGAAGCCCTCGTCCAGCTTACGCCGCCGCAAAACCAAAAGTGGTCTACTGATAGAAAGTAACATTGCCGAAGAGGAGTCTTCAGTGGCTCCAAAGAAATCTTCACAACGTCGTCGCAATGGACGCCTCCAGAGACCTAAGTCGAATGCCAATGGTAAGTCTTCTAAATATGGTTCTGTGATCGATTGCACCAGAAGTCGCGCTCCGCCTGCCGTTGGTGTCCATATTTGGTCGTTTCTCCAAGTTGAAAGAACTTTCATGTGAAAGTTGTGTGGACAGAAGGAAGAAGAGATTCTCTTTGCTGTGTTTTTTTTCTTTTGTAATTCTATACGTTATTACGTGAGAGGTCCAGTTATGGGCCAGCTATGTGGTTGTCGTCTTAGTTCTTGCTGGGTTGTTAGTTAGTTGCGCTGACTTTTTGTGTGTTGTTGTAGTTGTTGTTTTAGTTTTCTTGTGTGTGATGAGAATTTGGCTTATTAAAGGGGAATATGCTTAGTTAGTTAACTGAACGCTGATAGATCACCAGGTGAAGTAGGGTTAGGAAATAATTTGACAAAAAAAATTCTTTTTAATTTGTCACGCTCAGACTTCATTAAATTGGAAGTTATTGCTGAAGCAAAAATCAAAACTTTCATACATAACCCAACATACAAAAACAAAAACATACTGCAGGCGTGTCTGGATATAGTGATCTTATAATTGCAAGGCCGGTATCCAGGTTCACACATATAGGTTGACATTTTTGGTTTAAATTCCATTGGTATACAAATGGAAAAATTATATGAAGAATTCGCAAACCGAAGCTTGCTTCTTTCGTTACGAAATTGACTTTTTGACCGTAGAGTAATAAATCTACAAATATTTTGTACTCACTATAGTTGTTAGGTGTTATCTATTATCTTTTTTTAAATATTAATATCTGTTTTGGAAAACTGCCCTTCAAAGTATGAAAACTGTATTTCCTTTAATCACTCGTCAATAATACTAAGACAGTTAATAGAATGTGCAGAGACCAAATATTATTCATGTACATTAGTTTGTCAGAGAAGTAAAGGTATAGAAAATAAAAAGTTTTAAGAAAAATATAAAAACTTGTTCCTAAATTTTTTATTTTAATAAACATAGCATACTTTGAAGGGCATTTATCTTAATATGTTTATTTGTGTATCAACAGGTTTACATATCGGGCTTTTAGAATATTCAGTCACGACTTTAATTTAAATTAGAGCCTTAACTTAAGTCGGCCATCACGACTTCGAAATAAATATGCCCGTTACTCAAGGGAAGAAGTAACAGCCTTCCTTTGCGTTAAACTAGCTAAGCCCGCCGGGACTTTTTCCGCGTCCAAGATTTTAAGAAATTATAGAAATTGTGTTGTTGTATCTTGAAGACAGTTTCGAGTTCAGAGCTGGTAAAAATATATCAAAATTTTTCGTGGTTTATGCAGTGGCCTGTACACAATGTTCAATTTTGTTCCCACGCTGTTTTAAACGAAAATTCCGGAATTATATATTAATCCCTTCTTGTCAAATGGAAGCTGAAAACAAACCTCTCCCGCAGGACCACATAGTGAATTTCGGGTGTAGCGATATTTCCGTCCAGCGCCCATTTCTAGTAAATATATGAAGATTGTGCATTTCACAGCAACGTCAGCACTGTTTGTGCATAATTGGGAACGTATGGATTCCTAAGACTTTCCCAAAAAATTCAAAAAAATCAATTTGGCTTTCCCCATTTTCCCTTTCTTTTGTCCCTGCTTTTCACTCTAATATGTGTGAGAGTGAGTCATTCACTATCATGCTCACTCTTTCTCTCGCGCTCCCAGCAAAACGGCTTAGTCCACAATATGGTGGAATTAATAAGATGAAGCCGAGCGAGACAGCGCTCCTTCTGTTTGTAGGGCAAAAGGGCCAGTGCGTTGTGAATGCTAGAAGCAAACGGTAATACACAAGCAGAGACAAAGAAATGTTCTGCCGTCTCTTTCTATCTCACAGGCATACATCAACTGGTCCTTAGCAGAGTCTGACGGCTTCACCTTGCTAATTCCACCATGGTCCGCAATGTTGCCTGAGCACAACGGCACAGTGATGTGCCCCATAAAAACTTTTCCTTTTCGTTTTCACCCTCTTCGCTGTCAGATTTTCCAAATTTTCTTGCTTAGTGCGCGCCTGCATAACTAAACGAATAAGCAATTTTGGCTGTGGGTTGATAATATGTCTGTCAGTCGAGAGTAAAGACTTATAAGTATAGATAACAGAGCACTAACAGAGGGCGCATGCTGATTTAAGCCATGCCATTTAGGGAATAGCCTTAAAGTAGGTAACATATTTGGTTTTAACTGCCACCGATGATATGGCAAAATGTGATATTCTTATAACTCCGATATTTATTAACCAATCCATATGAAAATTTGAAAGATCATACATGACATCATGTTGGGTATAAAAAAGTGAGTTTTAAAGGAGAGATCGGTATCTCAAAAATTGTAGGAGCTATTCCCAGGGGAAAAATCGTTTCATAACCTTCCTGTGTTCGTAATGGGAGAAAGCCGAAAAGGCGTTTTGCTACCCCGCCTATTACTCCCACCTCTAAAAATGTTGGATAATTTTCGGATGGTCACTCTGTTAGGAGATCTTAAACATTTGAACTTACGCTCAACTTTTTATTATGGTGGCGGGAGGGGTGTGGCAAAAATTTGAAACAAACTTGATCATCGTGCAGACAATAGGAGTTTATATATCAAATATTGTTGCTGTAGCTCTTTTAGTTTCTGAAATCTAGGTGTTCACACAGACAGACGAACGGACGGAAAGACGGACATGGCTCTATCGACTCGGTTGTTGCAGCTGATCAAAAATATATGTACTTTATAGGATCGGAAATGTTTCTCTCTGGCTGTTACATACATTTGCTCGACTTTAGTATACCCTTTTTACTCTACGAGTAACGGGTATACAAATTATATTTATTAAGAAAAGTAAGAGCGTTGCAGTCGAGTGGCCCAACTCTGAAATACCCTGACACACAAAAGCACACACACATGCGCGCGCGAACTGACTCAGACGCTCTAGCTACCTGAAATAGGCACACCCATTTCAATTGGAACAGGGTGTAAAAATTGATAGAAAAAACAAATTGTTTTTAAAAACATAAGAAAATTTAAAAATTATTTCACTCAAAATATACCCCTGACAAAAACTATTTTTATTTTGTAAATAGGTTATTATATAATTTATTTTAGTTTTAAATTTCCCAAAGATCGAAAATAGAAAAACAAACGCAACCGTTGTCTATATTTAAACCAGGAACCAACAACACCCAAAGAGGAAAGGTTGTTGGTACAGTTTTTTTTTAGGAACATAACAGCTTTGTCATCAGAGGACCAGTAAACCAACATACACCGAGCAAACTGTGCTGCTTAATTGATTAAAAAATCCCCCGACCGAAGCTAAAAAGTTGACACGAAATCATATTTTTTTAATTTTTTCTGACATGTCGCACGTGTCACGTCATGATATTTTTGTTGCTCTTGCAATAATTTGCATGGTAATATTTCGAAATGAGTAATAAATAAATTTAAAAAATTTATCGGTGGAAATTCGCATATGTAAGAAAGCTAGCACTGAATCTAAAGAACTTTATTTATGAGCCATCAACTCAAACTTGGGAATAATATTTTATGCTTATTTTTATATTTCCAATGTTCTTGGTATTTGATAAGATGTAATGAATCCATGTTATGAAACTTCTTAAGAGTTCAATACTTATCCACATCTAATTTTAGTAGTCAAAAATGGGGTACCCATCCTTCTGCGAGCGTTACTGCCATTTTGATGTTGAGAGTGGAATTGAATTACAATCAGGCCTGTTCCCGTTTTCGATTTCGATCAAATCCTGTGGAATCGAAATTGATAGCTGTTCCCGTTTCCGAAAAACGATCAAATTATTCGGTTTTAAAAGTTTTGCCTTTGAGTGAGTGAAATGAAAAGTAATTGACAATTTTCATGTCAACGGTTATATTTTTTAACTGTCAAATATTATTATGTTAATAAGTTATATATCGATAAGATTTTAAAGTAACCATGGAAATATTGGGCATTCAGTTTGATTTAAAATTAATTTTTTCAAAGTTGTACCACAGAAATTGCAAGTAGCCGAAAGCAAAAACGATCGAAATGAAACTGAGCTGTTCGCAATTCCGCATTAGCGAGTGCGCAATGTTGATCGAAATTGTTCATGTTACCATTCAGCTGAATTATAGTTCGAAAACGATTATATATATGTTATATTCCCAAATAATGCTTTTCACAATTCATCATTTCCCATCCCATTGGCAATTTTCATCAGCTCAGTTTCTGGGAATTCTGATGTCTTTGAACTGCACTTCTTCAATGTTTAACACAGCAATTCCCATTACTTCCACCTCAAGTTCAAAACTTTTGCTTTTCACGCTTCTCAGCGAACGGCGTCGGCAATAGAAAACCGAAATCAAGCCCAAAGTAAAGTTCACTAAACTTCTACGAACTTCACATGTCAATAAAAAATTAAAAACAAATAAAAACTCAATGACAGCAGGAGGGGAAGATACGAGTTTGGTCAACATTTTCCCACAAATCCCACAAAATTTTCAGAAGCAAGTTCGCTTGTGTAATGCAGTTAACAAGAAACAAACAAACAAACAAAAAAGCTGAAAACCAAATCAATGAAGAATGAAGCATTTCTCAAATATGAGTTGGCCAAGAATGTTAATGGTGATATTCAGATCTCCTAATGAGCTGCTTAGACATGGCTCAACCAACGGAAATGCATGTGTGATCCAACTTTCGTCTTAGAGTAAGCTTTCGTTTTCTTTAATCTAAACAAGCCATCAATCAATTAATGTCAATGGCTTTGCAACACTCGGTTGGGCGTTTGCGCTCGTAAATACACAATAATACAAGTGGTTGCTCAAGTAATCGCCAATAATTTGTGCTCTATCGATTCGCATTTATATCGTTTTGATCATTGTATCCATTTACAATTGAATGATTTATAAAACTATTAGCAGTATTTGATTTGCAATCATTATTGGTGACTGGTGGTAATTGAAAGTTGCCCCCAGAGTGAAATTAAAAGAGAAACAAATGGCCCATAAATTATTTTATCTAAGTTTTGTTTTTTGGTTAAATCTAGCAATTGTTAAAAATAAACTCGATCAGTGTGTGTATATTTCTTCCAAAAATGGAAAAATTTAAATCGTAGGTTAAACAATAATTAACTATAAAAATTTCAAAATTCGGGAAATTTTTTAAGCCTCGTGCAACTATAAAAAGTTTTACGGACATCAAGCCCACTCTTCAAACTTATCTTACTAATTTTCCACTATTAACCACACTCAAGCATTAAAAGAATGATTATCATAAAACTTTTCTGTTCTAAAGAAATGTTCAAAATATTTCGACACGTTAGTTTTAAGCCTATTTAGTGGATCATTGACATGCATATTCAAGTGCCCCGAAAATTTTACAAAGTTTTCTTTTATGACCAGCTTGGTAGGAATAAACATGATAAGTCACTTAAGTTTTATAACCGTAGCCGCAATAGATATTTGTGATCAGCTCTTGCCATATGTGTGAGTTCTGGTTAACAGCGACGCCTTGTTTAAATGAACACATGTTCTCGTGAACGTTACGCACGCCCTCCTTCATCCATTATCCTTTCTAGAGGCTCACAACCTAACAACAATTGCCCATTGTTGTTGTAGGTTCTACTGCATCAGCCACAATTACTGCCTTGGCGCTATTGTTATACTCAATCCTATCCTCTCTTCAGACAGCAGAGGTCATGTGTGTGTTCAACGCTCACCACCTCTAAGAAAGTCTAAACAAATGGCTTGAAGTGCTCAAACCCACACATAATACTCGTACATAAGAACATATGTAGTGTCTGTGTGTGTGTGTGTGTGTTTTTTATCCTTTTGTTGTCAATTGCTGGCCAATTGTTTCATTGTTCGTTGCAAAGAGGAAAGACTGTAATTTGTTTTGACTGCTGGAATCTGGTTATGCTTTTTAATGAGATGGAATGCGTGTGCGTGGGGGTGATGTGAATAGAGGGCATTTGGTGTAGTTGAATGTGGTTCTACACGCCGAAAGTCGAGGGTTAAATGGGTAAAGTATTAAGATTTTTACTCTAATATCATTAAACCATTTGAAAAACTTTTAATATAGAATAGTTTAATAATAATAAATAGAAAACAGAGGAAGTTTTTAACATCGGCAGCTCCTTTACTTATACATATCTAAAGAGACTTATGCAACATTTTAATTATTAACGTATGCTAATTGAGGTAATTTTGCAACCTATAGACTACTGTTATTATAGGTACACTCCTAACCAAAAAAACACCATGAACAGTTTAGTTTCGACCCTCGTAGGAGAATGAAAAGAATACAACGAAGTTAAAATCTGATATTGTATCGCTGATTGCATCTCGCGTTTTCAAGTACCGGTTAAAAAACAATTTTTTGGCATGTCTGCAAGCTGTGATTACGACACTTGTTTGGTTTAGTTGAATTTTTATTCTTATAATGGTACATAAGCCATAGTTAATAATTAATAGAGCCACCTTGAGCCTTTGCCACCCTCGAAAGTCTCTTAGGCACTGACTCACTATATTTGTAGTAATTTTGACCCAAAGAGACCATTGAGCCAAAATTCGCTTTTGAGGATTTCGACATTCTCAAATTTGTTATTGCGTAAACTCGCCTGCTGAGATACCCCAAATGTTCTCAATTGGGTTTAGGTCGGGGAGCACTGGCCAATCTAAAATATTTATATGTGATCTTTAGAAGCGCTGGCTCTCTCTTTGTGAATACATCATATCTGCATAGAAAACAAGATTCTTTCCTATATTCTTCCAAATGGCAGAAGACGATTCTCCAACCTTTTTGTATTCTCCATGTCATCCTGCAGTGAAGCACAGATCAAGCGTTCCAGACGGCTGAAGGCCTTCCCAAACCATGCAGATCCGCCTCCGCATTGCGTTTGGAAAACATAAGCGGATCCTTACGCAATCTGTGCGTTCGGCAAAGTGCCGAAACCCATCTGCCCATCAAGTTACTTTTCTTCCTTAAGAAAATATACTTTGAACACTAACGAGCCATTTTTCTCGGAACGGGAGATTTTACTAAGTGTTTGTTGAAGGAACGTGTGACCCGTTAGTGATGGAACGCTCCCACTCCAGCTATCATGAGAGAAGCGAATGATTTTCAAATACTTGACTATGACAGGAACGATCATCTACAATTTTTAAAGGTCCCAATATGGAGTAAACATTGTGTTTACTTCTTTCTGTGATGTATTTCGTTGGAATCGCAGTTGAGACGACGAACTGTTTCAATTAGGTGTAGAGACCTGATGCAGTACGTCGTACCGGTACATGGATCTAACGAGTCCGCTAACGAATCGTTACTACCGGCTACCAGTCTAACCAACAGCGATGTTATTTGCCTAACGAATTTTCTATGGGGCATGTCCGCAAAAGGGCGTCGGTGCGCTCTGCATGACCAGTCGTTAGTGTAGGGACGTGTCGGGTAAGCTGCATTACCAGTCGTTAGTCGTTGATGGGTCGGTATACGCTGTGCCAGTCGTCAGTGAAGTGATGGGCTTTATGCTAAGATAGGTATGTATCACTCTAACTTTGGTGACTAGACAACACTCCCTATCTAACGACTGGTTAGAGAAGTTTCACCAAACGTTACTTTTGATAAGTTCGAAGTGTTAGCCTTCAGTATGGCTCAGTACTGAATCAGTACATGAATTTAGCACAAGGGACTGCTACGTCATGAGGCCTATCTCAGACTTGACTTGCTTACTGGCATCGATGTTACCACTGTTGAGACATTGCTGCGATTACGTGTCGAAAACAAGTTACTAAATCGAGTCATGAGTTGGAGCAATTCCTCGCGAGGGCTTCGATCCAGCCACTGAACAAATTCAGTAATGCCACGTTGTTCAGGGATTAATAGCCTCGCGTTAGGGTTTTTTTCCTGTGTTGAGTTTTTTTAAAAATAAAATTCTTTATTTTTCTGTGAAATTTATAGCTAAAATTCCGCGATTCGTTATCTTTACTCGAATGTAATGAAATTCAAACCAAGTAAGAAATTAAATCAAGACGGACTGAGATAAACAGAGCTTATCTAGTTTCAGCTTTCGAACACATAAAGCTGAACCGGAATTGAAAAATATTCCTGTTCTTAAAAAGGAAGATCTCCGTTCATGTAGCTTCAATTCTTAAGACTTCTAAACTTTTTTGGATTCAGGAACAAAAATTTTTAAAATGTAGTCTTTGGAAATGACCGGCAATATGTACATATGTTTCAATATTTTAGTGTTAAGGTATGGTAGTCGTATGATGGTCACACTGAATATAATAAATGGAAGATGACGATACCGAGAGCATGGTGTAAATAGTAGATGACGGACGAAGGCAGAAGCTGTAAATATGGAGTGGACAAGACGAGACAGACAAATCGAGAAGAGACACAAGTATTAGTAAAGCTGTGTCAAAAGCATGTAAATAAAAGCCTGATAACCGAAAGAAACCCTATTTGACAGTAAACTGGGAAAAACTTTACTTTATTTATATTTCTTATTTTATTTAATAGTCTTCTTAATGTACTGCATTTCTTATTTATGTATTGCATATTTCTTGTTCCTAGTTGTTGTTAAGTTTAGTTGCCTTTTAATTTTTTTTGTATACTTAATGTTGAAAAACAAATCAATCATAAAAAGTCGTACCTTTTCATTAAGGTATATTTTAAAATGGCCAAGTAATCAATTATAGCCACCCATTTTTACCTTTTTTTTGATCCGGTTCAGGTTCGGGCGGGAACAAATTTTTAAATTTTTTTTGATTTCTAATAAATCAACCTAAGTGAAGAATATCTTATTTCAAAATCTTTCATTAAATTTGACTGATTTGCGGTAGCATTTCTTAATGATTTCCTTCTTCCATTAACTCAATGCTCTTTAATTTGTATTTTTTTTTCGCACAACAATTTTTGCTCAATTTCTTAAGTATGCCAAAAATATGAGTTCAAGGATGCCGCCGCTCAAAAAACAAAACCGCAAAATAATTATGACTGACAGTCCCAATATTGAGGTACATTATGCAACCAACAAAACTGAAATGTCTTAAGTGTTAATTAAAGAAATGTTCAACACAAACTGGTTCTCAAAAACAAATAGCCTTCCATGTGTATTAATTAAGCAATTTGTCAAGCGTCGACGCTGATCCCAATTCCCCGATCCGATTCCTGATCACTTTTGCATGTGGCGTGTCAATTTCACATCGATTGCTGTTTACTTCAGACTCCAGACACTTGCGTTATTTGGAACACTAATCATTGGCAGTCCGAAATGTTTCAATCCTTCTTTTCGCAAAAGCCGGATTGGCGGCTATGTCAGAGACGACTGCCAACGGCAGTCGACAGCTGTGTAAAAAGAAGATGATTCTTCCAGCAAACCAGTAACTGATCCTCAACGCGTGTCTACAGACAATTTGTATTTGGATTTTGGCGTTTCAATAGTAAAATTTCCCAAGCTATTACTGGGAGTTCCATAACAAAATTTTCCAGCACTGATGGAGTGGAAAATTTGCAACTTTTTGCGTGACTCAGGCAGCTGTCTGTATGCCAATTTTATCCAGCTTTTTGAACATTGTCTGGGAGTGTCTGCTGCCTGTTGATGGATGCGCCATTGCCTTTCGTCTGCCCATATTCAAAATAGACTGGCAAAAAGTTGTCGTCAATTGTCGGCACATTTGTAAAATGGGTAAAAGATACAGCCAGACAGGCAGACAGACAGCAGAAGCAAACAGCAAGTTGAAGTTACAAAATGAAATCTGGGGAGGTCGTGTGTGACTGATTGATGAGTCAGTGTAAGCGGAGAAGAAGACATTGGGAGCAAGTTTCGTTAGAGAGGTGTTAAGGAATATTCGGAAAATTGATGGTATCGATAAAAATATTAAAGATTTTTAGGCACCAAGAAGACGCTGGATATATGAATACTGGATATGGTTCTTTTAAACAATTTTCCGGTACTTCCGGGCAACAAAATGGTTGTTAACCAAATTTTCTAAATGGAATGTTTTTCAGGCGGCTCGATTACCCTGAATTGAAATACGGTACTATAATGAGCAAATATTGTAACGAACTTCGTACTTAAATCAAGAACTTTTCGTTTTAAAACTTCAAAAAGCCAAAAAATTCTAAATTAAAGAGCGTTTTGTAAATCCCAAAATTCTTGTTTCTAAAAACGATTTAGACAAGTTGAGCACGATTCGGGAATTTACTCAGAACTTTTAGGCAGGATCTAGACTAAATATAGAACTTTATGCCCTTAGTTTAAAAACGGACAATGCTTAGATAAAGAACTTTGGTACTAAAACAAGAACTAAACATTCTAAATTTAAGCCTTTTAAATTCTAAAATTAGTCCTCTTTGATCTGAAACTAAACCGATATATTCTTCAACCAATCCCTTTTTTCACTTAATTCCATAGTGTTGCGTTCTCAAATCAGTTATGCTTAAAAAAACGACGTGTTGTTCAAAATTCACTAAAGCGAAACCTTCTTACAAAATTCTTGACCGAGACAGGAAACAATAATTTTTTTTGCGTGTATGAAGTCGGTCTCCAGATCTATGTTCGTTCGAACAGAGCAAAAGGTGCACAAAAAATCCATTCAAAACAAAATGAGCGTGCATTAAAAAAGAGTGGTTCGCTGTTCCCCAAAAAACTCATCACATTCTGCACAATGCAGTAAAAAACACAAATCAAAATTTCTATTTTCCATTTCATTCCTTTAAAAAAAACTTAATTTAGCTTTCATCTCGTGAATTCATGAAAAAGACGTTTTGGGTGAAATAAACATTTGCGAGAAAAACTTCTTTCAACGTGTACATAAACCATAATTAGTTCTGGGCACTGACGGCTAACCAATTTGCTCCCTCTCTGCCTCAGTGTCCATAATATTTACACAACACTTTCAAGTGTTTTTTTTACTCGGCCTCTGATTCTGGCAAAAGAAAGCAGGCATTTCCCTTCCCAGAACCGGGAAGCGTTTCATCTCTATAAAATAAGTGTGGGGGAAAATGCATGTGTTGACAGTCGGAAGTTTGATACTGAATTATTTGCTACAATTTAAGGTCGTTCTGGAACAGGTAGAAGCTGTAACGAAAGGTTGTTTGTGTGTGTTTAGCTCTTATCGCTTGGATCGAGGCAAGGTGATACTTTTGGTACCATGACCAGGCTATTTATCAATGAAGTTCAATGACAGTTGTGCAGGGAATTCGATCAACGATCGTTTATCAGCTTTAAATATTGACAAGCAGCTTTGATAAAAACGCGTCAGGGTCTTGGAAGAGGTAACAAGATAACAAGATTTCATTCAACATGGGTTGAAGATATTTATTTGTGACGATATGGAAGGCAAGTTTTTGTTTATTCAATCCTCTTTGTTTAATTATAAATTACAAATATTTTTGAGCGAGAACTTAGGAGAATTGAAGAATTAAGAGAAACTCTGCTTTTACAAATTAATGCTTTAACAATAAAAAAACATCGATAAAAGCCCTTCCTTCACATTTCTCCTTTGTTGAGTTATGCCTGTAATCTTCATCCAACATGATGAACTATTTCCCCTTGTTTATCGCTTATAAATCTCTCAGTTCCCATTCCTGCCAGCCCTTTTGTTGTGATAATTTATTTAAATGCACTTTATAGATCATTCGCTGGAGCACCTGGCACACAATTCCCATGCAATAATTTGCCTTGTGGGTTAGCGGATGTGCATAAACAGAACAGCTGTCAGTTTATAGCAAAGGATTTACAAAATAAAATACACTTAAAGCATTTTCTGTACACATGTCAAAACTTCAAACTCAAAATAATGCTCAAGCCCTCATTAAACAATATAAACAATGGTAAAGAGCCATCAAAGTTCTGGTTCTGGGTAATTTGATATGGAAACTTAATATATATTCAGAAATTATTTTGCCAAGACCTTTTGAAGTACTCGACGCACATAAAACAGAAGAGCACAGGCCCTAAAATATTTTATTATAGACCGCAGAACAAAGACGAGTGCGGGGGGCAGCAGGGAGCCATTTATAAACAAACAAAAGAAGTTGAACTCTTCTCTGACCAACAGACGCCACAAATGATCTATGGAAATTCCTCAACTTCACACACAGAGCAGCTCACCTCAATGGAAACACACATTTCCCTCTGCTTAATTGCTGGAAGAGATTTAATTTGTTGGTGGCCCAGGGTTTTGCCTGGCGTTTGTGTTTGCATTGGCCATAAATTAATGTTATAGACCAAGTTTTGATAAGACATTGACGCCGTCTCGACGACGACGTCGTCGGCCACCGGAACATTTAACGGGTCAGCAGCGGCTGTTCATGTGAAGTTGTGGAAAGGGCGAGGGATCTAACAAATTCGAAGCTCGTTAGTCCAGACACTTGAGATAAGCCGCTGGGAGAGCAGCGAATAAATTGTTTTGAGTTTGAAGATTTTTCCAAAAGTGGGTCAATTTTTTTTGTTAAGAAGGTGAATTTGTGGTAGATCAAAACGGCTGATAAATACTTAGGGCCATTTTCTCATCTTTACAATAAATTTTAACTGGCAGTAATACTTATCAATGAGCAAATACGATTTCTTTATATTTCTTTGAGTTAACCCATTAACAGAATATTTGAAATTGAGGCAAGGAGTAAAGTTAAATTTGCATATGGGCATTTCCAAAAAAAAACTCAACCAGGGCCGAAAAAATTAAAGTGTTTAAAAACATATTAAATGAATTGGCTATGCTGAATGAAAGAAAAGCGAGAAAAGCCAAAGATTAACTGTATTTTTTGCATAAAAAAAAAAAATATGATGATGGAAAAAATATTATTATAAAAATAAATATTTTTTAAAAAATGTGTAATTAAAAAATAATATAATTTAAAGAATATTTAAAAATATTAAAAATTTAAATTTATTATTTTGTTAGTTAAGCTAAATTATCTGTATAAAATTATAAACAGGGTTTTATATTATACTTTATTTTAATTAATGCTTGGCCAAAAGTCCCAATTTGGGAAAGTGGATAAAGGAAACTGTGATTTTGAAAGCGATTTTCTGGCGTAGAATTTGGAACCGTTTTACATAAAACTTTTTGAACGCCAGCCATTCACAAGTTGTGTTTGCTTAAAATCCTACAAAAAATATGAAAAAAGTGAAAGCTGAGTCGACAGTTTCCACAATTTTTTCGAAAATGCACTCAGATTATAAATTATTAAGATAGATTCCATAAGCGTTTACATAAAAAATTGAACAAATCTAAAATTTTGGCCTTTAGTTACTTTTGGCCGGTTTGTGCTAAATCTGTACCCAAAGTAGCTCTCTTGATTTGCCTGCAATATTGCTTATTTTTTTTTGAATAGGAGTGGCTTGAATTTTTAAATTATCCCATTTAAAACTATTTTCTTTTGAAATCAAAGTCTCGTTGCAGCCTAAGAAGTATACTTTCTCAATTTGGAAACAAATACATGGACTCACACTATTAACACTAAGCCATTTAAATGTGCTAAGAAGGTGTAGCATACTTTTAGAAGCCCTGTGTGAAGGTAATGTGTTAAAATTAGATGTTAATTAAGTAAATTTCACTATCCTTGGAGAGGGTATATTAAAATTCAGAAGGAAGCATCTCCGACCACATAAAGTATATATATTCTTGATCAGCATGACGAGCTGAGGTTGATATAGCCATGTCCGTCTGTCGTCTGTCCGTCCGTCCGTCGTCCGTCCGTCTGTTTCTATGCTATCTCCTCCGTCAGTTTTAAAGCTATCGCAACCAAACTTTGGACGAAGTCTTTTAGTATAAATACGCTGCACATTTGTCCGGACCGCCGGATCGGATGACTATAGCATATAGCTGCCATAGGAACGATCGGTTGAAAAAGTAGTTTTAGTGAGAAAAACTTTTTTGTTTTCAATGCTATCGCTCCCAACCCCCGTATTTATCAGTTTTCTATGCTTTCACATAATTTCAGCAAGTTTTACGCAAATCGGGCAACTATATAATGTAACTGCCATACAAAAAGATAGGTCTGAAAAAAAGTCTTAGTGGAGTTGAAAACTTTTTTGTTTTATTGCTATCGCTCCCAACCCCTGTTATGAGTTCTCGTGACATAAATAAATAGAGTTTAGGCAAATACGGGCAACTATATAGTCAGTGCCATACAAAAATGAGGCCAGAAAAAAGTCTTAGTAAGAGAAAAACTTTTGTTTCCCCAGTTTGATTTTAAATCGGATGACTATAGCATATAGCTGCCATGGAACGATCGGTCCAAAATGTAGTTCTAATAGTGAGAAAAACTTTTGATGAATATATCGTATTGCCATATAAAAAACTGGCAGACATATATCATGCTCCAAGGGTTATAAACTTCGGTACAGCCGAAGTTAGCTTTCCTCTATTTTTTTTATTTTGTTTTTTCAAGTATTGAATCTTAAGAGGAGGTAAAATAGGTGGAAAAATCGGTGAAATTTAGTCAGATTGACTAAAAGTGCTCGACAGAATTGGGCGGTTGAAGTTCAAAAACTGCTTGGGTCAATATCTCAACAAACATTGGATATATCAAGATATATTAATTTTTTTTTAGTTATCTGGTACTTATATATACTTCTATGCAGGAATTGGGTCCGATCCAATTACAAGTGTTTTTTCTATAATTAAAAAACGAAAAAGTTGAAATATTTTTCGACTTTGATTTAGATTATCTATATCGTATAAATTTTTTGTTGTTTAAAAAATTATGTGCGTTAAGTTCAATCTTTTAAAGATCATTTCGTCGAAAATTTCCAGCTTCTAGCTAGGCTGGTGTAAAAATGCCAGAGTTTTTGGCCCAAAAATGAAGATCCTATTACAGTGCAGTGAGCTATATTATACGGTAAAAAGCAGATTAAAATTCGATTTATTTAGACTTTCATTTTCAATTTGTACGACGGTCACGGTTAGACAGAATGGAAATGCCCATATGCATATTTTGAAAACTGTTTGCGACAAAGTTTTTTAGTAGTACATCGTTCATCCAGATTTTCTCACAATTTCATTTTCACAAATGTGTTTGTAGGTGAGAATCCAGATTTGAAGCAAAACCGCTTTATACATACAGAGGTGCTCTTATTCAAACTTTTGCAAAATTTTTAGGCAAACCAGCAATTCTTTGCCGAAAGTGAAAATCACAATTTTTTGACGGATTCTTTGTCATGTTTAACAGGGTTTTTTTACCCTGTTTAAATGTATTGAATTCTCAATTAATTTAAATAAGGCAAAAAAATAAAGGAAGCAAAAAACGACCAAGTTTATATACCCTTGGAGCATGAAATATGCCTGCCAGTTTGTTATATGGCTATACGATATATTCATCCGATTTTGAACTCACTTTCCAAAATTATTGTCAGGCTAGATAATATTCATAACTAGAAGCTATGGAACTAACATTAAAACAAAAGTTTTTCTCACTAGAACTATTTTTCGACCGATCGTTCCTTTTGAAGCTATATGCTATAGTCCGACTTTGATCAAACTTAACAGAATTGTGTGTTGGCATATAATATTAATAAGTATCAAGTTTGGGAACGTTACATTGAAAACAAAATGTTTTTATACGAAGACTTTTTTCAGACTAACCTTTGTATGGCGACTATACTAAATATATAGTTGTCTGATTTTCATAAATCTTTGTGGAATTATGAAAAAGCATAGAAAACTTATAAATACGAGGTTTGGGAGCGATAGCATAGAAAACAAAAAAGTTTTTCTCAGTAAAATTATCAAAAAATTATCAACCGATTGTTCCTATGGCAGCTATATGCTATAGTTATCCGATCCGGCCGGTTCCGACAAATGTGCAGCGTATTTGTACCAAAAGACTTCGTGCAAAGTTTGGTTAAGAAAGCATAGAAACAGACGGACGGACGGACAGACGGACATGGCTATATCAACTCAGCTCGTCACGCTGATCAAGAATAAATATACTTTATGTGGTCGGAGATGCTTCCTTCTATGCGTTACAAACATCCGGACAATTTTAATATACCCTCTCCAAGGGTATAAAAATTGCCTATATTTTAGGAATTTTTTCCCAAATGTGAGGTCAAATATTCCTCAGAAATTTGACAATTTATATTCACTAAGAGAAAACGAAGAAAGGAAATGCATTGTGTCGTGGTGTTATTGGTGTTTACTAAATTCTTCCCTCTGAAAACTGTACATTGCTTGCATTATTTCTAACTTTACATTGCTGGGATGCAATCTCGGGTCCTCCGGCAATTGAACGTGCTACGTAGCTTCAAATTAACCAAAAGAACTCATTTGAGAAGCTCTTAACAGCGAAAGGCCGCGTGGTGCAGACATTAGAGCGTCGCCTCAGAAGGTGGTGGTTGTGAACTCGAGTCCCACTGCAATCGTTGATTATTCTCTGGTATTTTAAACCACGAGTATATTTCATAACAATTTACTTTGGTCCGCCTCCGATTGTAGAAAGCGGCTCTGTAGTATGTAGCGCATTTAAATTTCAGCTGTCATTACGAACGATTAGGAAAAGTGACCTTACATTTAGGTACCTTTTTCATTAAAAAACGAGAGCGTAAGTTAAAGTCGGCTCTAACAGACTCCGATATACCCGTTACCAGAAAGAAATGTTTAACAGTGTTCCTGCGTTCCTTAGTGGACCATTCGAAAAGTATGCAAATTTTTTTTGGGTGGGTGGGTGGTACGGGGGCTTGGTTCACTTTTTGTTCATAACTTGAGAACCGTTCATCTGATCTTTATCATTCTTCGGCAAATCGTATTTGCTAATTTAACTATCTCTGAAGGTACCGTATCTTTAACTAGAACATACCTTATCGATAAGAGCTCCCAACACAACCCCACCATCTCAGACATCAACAGCAGACGCCGTCATATCGTCTCTGTTGATGCTGATCAAGAATATATATACTTAATGGTCGGAAATGATTCCTTCCCTGTTACATACCTTAGTTCCCTTTTACTCTACGAGTAACGGGTATAAAAATTAAGCTGAAAGTTGAATTTAAATCAATTTTTTTTGAACTGCTTACCTTAATTCAATTACCTTTACAAAAAAGTTTCAAAACATTTTTAAAGGTGGCATCACTCCCAACCAATTGGATTTTGAAGCTACGTCATTACGTTTTCGTTTTCATTATGTGTCATTTCGTTCAATTGTAAACAACATAGTTCTTGTGTGATCCAACAAACACAAAGAAAAATGCAACTGAAGGTCATCGAATTCTAAATAAAGCTTACAAGACACATTCTTCATCGATGTCCACGTCAAAATCGATGCCAAAGCCGAGGCAAGGTCATACTCTGTTTATGGTGGGATAAATTTTGCGAGATATACTATGATCTGCTACAACCGGGTGAAATCATCACTGGACAACCCTACCGAGCTCAATGGATGCTTTTGACTATCTCCGTCGATGCTTAAAGATCTATACGGACATCCGACGTACGTAATTTAGCTAACTTCGTCATATGTTTCGTCAACGTGAAAGATAAGATTAGAGTAGTGTGACCAGACCTAAGAAAACATTACACCGAAAGTGTAAGTTTGTGGTATTTTAATTTAAACTGCTTAAGCTGCCAAGCCTTGTTCACAAAATTTAAGTCCGAATGCTTGTGGTGGGAAAAATCGCAAAAAAACACCCTCTCTTTTACCGCCAAAATTAAAGACTTTTTTATGCGAAAACATTTCCAAACGACTCTTTTGATTTTCCTTTTTCTTATATTAATTTTTAAAATATTTTTAATTCACTTTAGCTAAATGCACTCCAGCTGATCGATGCAGGTAGAATCAGAGTGACTTAAATGAAGCATTCTCAATGCTGCGTCAGCTGCTCAAGGCACAATAAGGCCCACAGCCAATTAACATAGCCCACAAATGTGCCATTAGGCGTAAAATAAAAACGTAGTAGTTTTCCCTTCAAATTTTTCTTATTGTTAAGCGTAGCATTCAAATTCTTAGCTCCGTACCTGCATAACTGATGACGAGTGACGAAATCGTAACTTCTGCTTCTTCTTCGCTCAGTATTTGTATACAATTTCTCGTTACTTCGGATGTCCATATGGGCCTTAAGGATCAGCACTTTCGCTTTTTTGAAGAACTCAAAAATTGGATCGATTCCTGGATCGCATCAATAGATGCATCGTTTTTTCGAGATGGTATCCGAAAATTTTCCAAAAAGATGGAAAAAGTAGTGGCTAGAGATGGTTAATACCTTGACAAATGAATTTGTTAATCATTTTTTAAAATAAAGCATCAAACATTGAAAAAAAATATCCTGTCAATAGATTATTTTTCTCCTCCTCTTTTCCATGTTTTATTGCTGTCTGCTTGGATATAAAGAACTTTTGGGTACCAATAATTTTGACAATCAGACCCACAAATGGTTTTCATAATATTTTATTGGATTTGAGTTTGAAATCAGTATTTAAGATTACTCTTAATGATCAAAATTTTGAAAAATAATAAAAAATGATTTATCCAAAAGTCTTAATATCACACATTTTGTCAAAATGCTCACGTTCTTTGCCTCTGCTTCTCTTTAAAGCACGCTTAATTAGGCGACTTGTTTCGCTTGAGTGCCAAAAGTTGGCAACTTTTTTTATCTAATCTCTGATCAAAATTGTGTAAGCTACTGGCAGAAAACAAAAATTAAAAAAAAAACCAGAAAACTTTTCATGTAGCGGTTCATTTAATAATTTAATAAGCACCACGAAATCACGAAACTTTTTTTTGGTCTTGCACTTGTTGCTTGGCTGATAATTATCACGATTTATGAGGCATTCCTATCGAGCGTTTGCCATCATTGTCTTAAGTGCATGAAAAGGCGTTGAAATGTCCATTAAGCATTAAACTTGGGTAATAAATGAGGCATTTTGGGGGGAAATGTTTGCCAATCACTTGAAATGCATTTGTGCTCAGGTTTGAGTAAACATTTGTCTGACGATAGTTGACCAACACTGCAGCCTCTGCTCACGTATCACTACTCATTACTTACGTCTGAGTGGCTTTTTTGGGTGAGCTTTAAGATATTTGATATGCTAAGCTGCCGCTAGAGGAGAGTGAACAGACGACAGGGACACGAGTCGCCCACACTTTGGGATTTATTTTTTGTTTTCTTTCTTTTTTTGCTGTTAATTTGTCATAAGCTGTCAGATTTTATTAATAACTTGTCCTGCGTTTTCCTGTTGTGCATTCTGCAAGAGTCGCATAATAATGTCATAATTAAATTTATAAGCTGTGACTCATCGCGTGTCAAGGGGGCTGGCAAATTGTTTGTCGCCAACATTGTCATTGTCTAGACACTTAGAGATTAGGCTGTTGCCTAAGGAAGATGGTAATTAAAGTTAGAGAGGTTCAGCAAATTAACAAAAATACACAAAGTAAAATGTTTTAACGGGCTTTTTTGTACTCAAACTAAAAAGTTGTAGCCGGCTAGAGGTTATATAATGTTTGCTTATACCTAACCTAACATCATCTCTTGATGGTAAAATGAGAGTTAAATAATCTCACTCAATTATGGCAATTAAAGTATAAATATTTTTCATAAACGATACCATGGCCCCTGATAGTTATATTATTGATCCTCGACATAAAAAATATTTTCAAAAACCAAGGCACCACAAAGTCCTTACCGAGGCACCGCTAAACCCTCAACTTGAGCACAACATAGCCCTTATCAGAGCAACCGCAAAGACCTCAACCAAAGCACCACAAAGCTCTAATTTAAGGCACCGCAAAGCCCTCAACGCGAGGCACCACAAAGCACTCAACCGAGGCACCGCAAAGCCCTCAACCGAGGCACCGCCACTTTCAACTGTGCACGCCCTGATACCATCAGTAAAATGGGCCGATTTCTCGATAGCAGTATTTGACAAAATATGGCAAAATTTGTACCCAATCACTCACAAACAGACGTCAATAATACACATTGATCAAAATTAAAAATACCCTCTTCAGCGTTTGTTTGCTAAAACTGGGTCGCTCGGTCATCTCAAAATTAAACAAAAGGAAAAAAAACCAACTCCCAACTTTAGTCAATAGCTCAGAGATCTGCCGATCATAAACAAATCATTTGCTACAGCAGACAAGTTTATACAACAGAGTCAAAAAACAAACTTCAATAAATCTTTTGGGTATTGGACAGAAGGTGGCAATCAAGTTGACTTGTAAACTATTTAATTAGCACATAGTCGCAGTCCGTAAGCGTGTTAGTTTTGGTTGTAGAAAAGGCGCCGACGAAGTTAACCCACGATCGCTGGAGGCGCCATTTTCAGCAGCATTTGATGGCGCCGCCAGTCTCCTCCAACCTCCTCCAGTTTCGTCGTCGTCTCCTTTGTGTGTCCAGGCATTTTGGTTAATTGTCCATATATTGAAGAAATTGCATTAATTTGCTTGTTTACGTTGCATGTCGTTTGACGCTTGTCGATGATTCGTATCTTTGCCTCTTTTTCTTCTCTCTCGGTTTTGACCACAAATTTTTATCGCCTTGTCGGGTGGTTTGGGGGAATAGACTCATCTAACCAGTTTGGAATGGCCAATTGATAAGCTTTTATCCTGTCAGAAACAAAAATGTTGCTTTTTTGATTAGCAATTAACGATATTTGTATTTTTTTTATTGGAAAAGCTGAATGGCATATGAAAATGGCAAGAGATTTGTAGTTTATTAAAGTGGGGAGTAGCTGTTAAGCTGTGCGAGTTGAGATGGGGGATTATGGGATTGGTTATAAAGTAATCAATTGACTAAGTCGAATGATATTTATTTGTGGCATTTTATGTAAGTGAGGGAAATCGAATTTGGTCTATATGGTTCAGCTGTTTACTCGCTATTTTGTTTTGTTCAGTTATTCGGAAGCTCTTATAGTTGGTCTTATTTGTTCTTTATTGTTCAGTTGTTCACTCTTTTGAACTTTTTGGTACAGTTGCTGTCTCATAGCAAGCAAAAGACTGACTTATCGAACTGCCCTCGTGGCAAACAACTGAAATCAGAGAAGATGTAGTACCATTTCCAGTCACTACTTTATAAACATTTGCCTTCAACTTAGTTTCAAATAGCCACCCAATGTGTTTGCCACTTGAATTAGTATTGCTGTCTGCCAACTTCAACTTCAATCCACTTCCAATCCTCCTTCGTCTCATTCTCAATCTTGCGTTTCACCCACACGCTGCCCGGTGCGGGGCCTGGCCGGGCTTGTGAGTCATCAAGTGGCAGGAGGCAGCTACCAGTCTTCAATACCAAATCAAGCATTACTTGCATAACCCAACAAAGTCATCGACCAATGTCCATTTCATCATCATCCTTATCATCATCATCTTCATAATAACCAGCGTCGTGCCGTCATGTCGTATAAATATTTTTCTAAAACACAACTTGGAACTTGGGTGCCACTTCAACACGTCACAAACGCCCGGTAGTTCCAACGGACATCGGCATGTGTGTTGGTCCAGCATCCATTTGGTTTCCCAGCGGTCTACCTCTCTGGCTTTTAACACAACGCTGCACTGATGCATGTCCAAACATCCTCAGTTCTGGTCAGTTTGATGTCCCCATGTTGTTCTTTTCCCTCATTTTATTTCTTTTCTTGGAAGCGGCTTTTGCGCCCAGAGACTCGTCGTTTCTTGTTTGTCAGTTTGTTTATTTGTTTGCCAAGCTCTGTGTTTATTTTCAATAAATATTTGACATTTGTCTATGCATTTTTCCCGAACCTCAAACACGGAGTGGGTACATTAACTTTTCAAGTACGCCCCAAGAGTACGCCCCAATATGAAAAAGCTGGTTCTTAGTTTCCTCATCTTAATTTTTATTTTTTGAGTCCCTTGAGTCAATGCGGATGTTTGATTGGAAGTTTTCCTGCTTGCTTTCTTCAGTTGGTTGCGCAAAATATTATTTGCTGAAAAGCTGTGTGTGCGTACATTTCCACTGAAGTGTTACATTTGTCGCTTTAGTTTACCGATCTGATTTTTTTTAACTAAAGAAAGCTCAGAAAATTGAGAGTGTCTACATCCGCGTCCTTATCCGCGTTTAGTTTTCTCATTTTTTGCGGGGATACATAAAAGCAATGTGAATTGGAAACGTGCAGAAATCCTACATTTTCGTGTAGTTTTTGCAATTTTTCATTTTCTCTCTGTATGAAATATAACAATAAGGAATATGGTCCATTCGACTTGACGATTTACATAGCTTAGTAATCTGCCCTGATTCTTCTGAACAAAAATGTGTTTAAATTTTGATTATAAGTTCAGGCAAAACTCTGGCAACTATCTAACAATCTATGAACCCAGATTTTAACCGTAACCTTAGGTTCAATAAGCAACCAAACGTAACATTTTACAACGGTTTCGAAATCCTGTGCCTACCATTCATCAAAATTGTACTGGTATGCTTGAAACTATGACTATGACACATAAGGCCGAAAAATTCCAATAAGAAAGAACAAACCAAAGATGATATTACTGTAGATCAGAAATCGACCCTCTTTCCATTGTAAAAGTGTTAGAACCAGAAGTTAAATTAAGGATCAAATTCGATTTTAAATAGATCGCGTTTTCCGTTGCACTCTTATTCAAGCTTACTAGGTCTATTTTGTCCCCAATCTAAGAAATTGTGTTCTTTAATAAAGAATTTTTAGGTCCTGCGTAGTTCCTTGATTGCTCGTTCACCCATTATTTTCCCAGTACACTTTGTTGTTGGAGATCTAAGTCTTAAAAACCAGTCTACACAAGATCAATTTCACGAGAAAACACTATTGTAAACAGTTTAACAGATGAGTGTTAGTTTTTGATGTGTTCAGAGCTCGTAAAATATGGTCATTCAAATTTTTCTATGCTGTCTGCTCACCGAAATGACAGCGAAAAATTTAACAGACTCGCTCACTCTTTCAATAGAACACTAGATTTTGATATTATCGTGTTTTCTGTCTCATACTCAGCGGCGCAAATTGCCATTACATAATGCGTTACTTTGCCATCATTATGAAGGAAATGATCCCATACAATCTGCATTACTTTGCCATGTGCATGGCCGCTTTGTAAACGGGCTGCCAACAACCTGCATTACTTGTAATAAAGGATGTATGCAAGAGCCGAACTGTCATCGGATTCCCATTACGAATGCGTACATTATTTTTAAAATTGTAATGCAGAACGTTCTCAGTCTGTTTGTTTTCGATTACTATCTCTCTAGCGAAAAGCAGCGATTGTAGTGCATTACTTTTTCGACAGGCGTAATGCATATTTTGGACAGAGCACGTTGAGCTCTGCGCGGCTGGGCTCGTTTCACTTATTTATCGTGTCTGAGAGTGACTGTATTTTTTCCGACAGCCTGTAAAAGGAATCACTTGCTCTATTTTCATCTTTCTACCATTTGATCTGACCGTAACCCTAGTGTAAAAAAACAGGTAGTTCGGCTTGATTTTCTCAAAAAATGTTTTAATTGCTAAGCGAAGCACCAGAATTTACTCTTGATCAAATGGAGAGATATTCATTGTTCTTTGGTCTAGTCCAGGGTTTCGAGGTCTAAAATTATGTGCTTCAATTTCGGAAGTGGGCTCAATAAGAGCCATAACCTATAAAAAAGAAATCTAACGTTCTAGAGAAAAAGAACGAATTGTAAGTCATACGGGACGTCAAAATTTGTAAGTCCAACGGGAAATCAAAAAAACCTGTTCAGAAAATATTTCTTTGTCAACTTAAATCAAGATTGAGGACACATCTTTTAAAGTTTCTTGAAATCAAAGAAAGAATTGATATTTGGAGTGAGAACAGTGTACTACAAATAAGAAAACTCGTTCTAATACTATTTTGACAGCATTTGTGCTCATCTTGAGTCCAATGTTCTCTAATTTTTCCCCTTGTATATACACTTAAAGGTCCCATACCACTAACGAGGATATCGAAAACTTTTAAAATTTGAAGATACTTGTACTTAGCCTTATTTCTTATAACTGTAATAAGCGTAAAATAGGAACTTTTAGAGATGGTCCAGATGTGGCATTCCGCTACATTCCCATGTCTCTCACAATAACTCTATCAAAGAATATTTGCCAAAAGCAGTAAGTCGTACTCAAACAAACAATCCATAAAATTTGAAGCAAAACACAAGCCACATTAAACGGTACGTAGATGCAGTTCAGTTTTCTCCTGCTTGATTAATTACAAAACCATTATGGGCACACGCACACTACACGTACTCCGCGATGAGAAGTTCAAACTCCCAGAAGCTGAAAGCATTTTACTGTTTTCTGCATTTCATTCATATCGACAAGGCAAGCAGCAGCAGCATCAGCAGCAGACATATAAAAATACAAAAATATTTTCTCACTATTTTTGGTCATGGCAGCTGTTTGGTTTGGCCAAACCAAACACAGCGACTGCAGTTGCAGTTGGAAATTACAGAGGAGCGAGATGGCGGCATATGCAGCGTCTTATTAAGTCGTTTTCCCCCAGATTGTGGGTTAGAAATAGACATTCTCCAGTTAAGTTAGCAATTGGAAGACTTCCTGTCCAGCAGAATCTTTCGCAGAATCAATTTTGCTTAGCATATTTGCATAAATAAATTACTTTGAAAATTGGTTAACAAGTAGCCGAAAAATTTAATAAGAAACCCAAATTGCAGCCCAAGACAGACACGAGATGACAAGGCGGCAGCAGCCTGATGAAAGCCAACTTTTGATGAATTTTGACAGCTGCAGCATAAGGGGAATGAATAAAAGGAAGGCTGGCGATGGAGGAGTAATCGAAAATTTCCGAGCTTTGACCAACGGCTCAATTAACCAAATGGCAAAAAGATGTTAAACTTTACTCAAAGTAATCAAAAGCTTTAGCATTAAAATTAATTTGATTTTTTCCCTTGAAATTTCTCATAATAGTTGAAACACTTCTGGGACGAAGGTAACCAAATTGAAATATTTTTTATTGCGTGCCCAAAAATATTTTTCAATCAGTTTACAATTTTCGTTTGAGAAGAAAATTAAATTCACCAAATCCAACTACCCATTAAAATCGTTCATAATTGACAGCCAACATGCAAACCAATAAGCCAATACAATTTCCTATCACTTTCACTCAGAAATTCCATTGACCACAGAAACAAAAAAAAAAACGTGAAAAGTCCACCCATTCCAAATGGACCCTAACTAGGCTCAATAATTATTCAAAATGATCTAAACAAATGTCTAGAAAGCAAACCCAGAAAAAGACACCAAAACAAAACATAAAATTGCTTTGGGCTGGAGTTCAACAAAAGTGTTGAAAGCAGGAAAACCAAAATTTATCGGCAGCTGTCAAAATCGCCGCCCAACTTGAGTGGAAACTTGCCTTGGTCCAAATGGCATTTAAATGTTTTGACAAATGACAAATTTGCGGTAGCTAAAAATGTTGGGAGTCTTAAGACTGGAGGTGGCACGACAAACCAAAACATATTTTCACCTACCTCCCCGCGTGCTCACGTTTTTTTTTTGCCACTTGCTGACAGCTTAAGTGAGAAAAGTTTTGCTGATTAAATGTTTTGACAAATTGAATTGGCCACCAAAAAAATGAGCATAAATTTATTAATATGTGTGTGTACGAAAAATAAATATGGAGAAAAATTGTCGAAAATACTTCAGCTATCACTTAACCCTATCAAACTCTTGCAAAAACTTTTCTCATTCTCAAAGTTTTTCGCAAGCCTCTTCATATGTGCAATTTTATAGCAATTACGTCAACTTTTTGCCAGTTTGGAACCAAACAAATGCAAAAACTTTTTGTTGACAATTGCCAAAAACTGTGTGAGAAATATACAAAAAAAAAAATTAAGTAAAACAGCAGCAACTGCAATTTGGAGCTACCAGACATGCAAAATGCATACCAGGTCAACATTGCTGTGTCTGCCCAGCTGCCGGTCAGCGATAAAGTTTTATCTCGAAAGTTGCCTTGTTTGGCTGCTAGCCGTGAGATACATTTTGTATACCCCCCTGCCAATCAATAATTCTCGGGGAAAACTCTGCAAAACAAAAAGTTAAAACCAGCTGCTATTTAAGTTGATTTATGGGGCAATGTTGTTCTGGGCTTGTTCCCTGTAGTTGGGCAGTTGTCTGGCCAATTCAATTTGATTGGCCTGGGAAAATGTGTCAATGGTGTGAACAAAAGTTAATAAATAACACAGCAAGGACATGGAGTGTGCGAAACATCTTTAATTTAGGTACAAGTGGGGCTAAATCGAAGCAATTGTTTGGCCGAAAATAGTTCTCAAGTCCAGACCAATATTCAGAGATACTAAAAGTGCTAAAAATGTTAATCCAAAATTAAATCATCAACAAACTCGCCTTAGCTTGGTCGAGTCGCTATTGCTGTTGTCTCTTCTTATTCTTTATTGGCCCGATGTTTGCATCACAACCGCTAGACGGTCTCGGCCTCTGCTATAAATGCACTCCAGTCGCTTCTGCTCCGTGCGAGCTGCCACCAGTTGCTCACACCAAGCTTGGAAATGTCTTTCCGCACCTGGTCGTCCCATCTTAGTGGTTATCGACCCCTCTTGCCTCTTCCAAAGTCTTTCGCATTTTGTTTGTGGACCATTTTTGCTGTAGCTTCTTCATCCATACGGGTAACATGTCCTTACCAGCGCAGCCGCTGTTGCTTTATGCGCTTTACTAGACTAGTGTCCCCATAGAGCTCATTCAGTTCTTCATTCTTTCGGATGCGAAAATCCTCGCCAACTTTCAGATCCATAAATGCTTCGAAGAATCTTTCGCTCGCAAACGCCAATCGCCGCCTCATCCGCTGATGATACTGCCCATGCTTCTGCGCCGGATTGCAGGACTGGGATGATAAGCGACTTGTACAGAGCTATTTTCGTTCTTCGAGAGAGGTCTCTGCTCTTGAACTCCCTACTGAGTCCGTAGTAGCATCGGTTAGCAAGAGTGATTCTTCGTTGGATTTCCATTCCGGATATTTCGTTTAGAGGTAGACAACATCTTCTTCAACTTTAAAGTTGTACTCTCCCATTGTAACAGATTGTGCAAGTCGCGTAGACTTTCTTTCCGTTAAGCTCATCAGTTCAGACTGCTCCTCAATCTCTGAATACGCCCTGCTTACCGCCCGTTCGTTTTTGCCGATAATGTCAATATCATGGCCATATGCGAGTAGCATTAGATCTTTATGAATATGGTGCCCGATCTGTTGCCATTTGGGCACTGGCGCAGTATATACTCCATCAACAGATTAAAGAAGTCACACGATACGGTATCGCCCTGCCTAAAACTTCTTTTGGTATCAAATGGTTCGGAGAGGTTCTTTCCTATTTTGACGGCGCTTTGCGTACTTCTCAACATCATCATGCAAAGTTGAACGTACTTTGCTAGTATACCAAAAGTAGACAGGTCTTCAAAGAACCCTGACCTTACCGGCGGGTCGAAGGCTGAATTATAATCAACAAAAAGATGGCCAGTTTGTTGCCTCTCTCGTAGGTCTTCTCCAGGATTTGTCATAATGTGAATATCTGGTCTATGGTGGATTTACCAGGTCTAAAGCCACACTGATAATGTCCAATTAGCGTGCCGATAAGCGGCTTTAGCCGATCACAAATAATGCACAACATAATCTTATATGCGATGGGAAGGAGACTGATCCCACGGTAGTTGGCCCAAACTGTAGGGTCTTCTTTTTTAAGAAGTGGGCAAGTAACACTTAGATTCCAATCATCGGGCATGATTTCGTCAACCCATATACGGCAGAGAAGTTGGTGCATGTACCTTACCAATTCTTCGCCTCCAGCCTTGAACAATTCAGCGGGCAGCTCGTCAGCGCCTGGTGACTTGTTGTTCCTTAGCCTTCGTATGGCTAAACAGACTTCCTGTTGGGTCGGCGGGTCTATCTCTATGTTGTCGGTTGGTGGCATCGCTACTTCTCTAGATACGGCATCACGTTCGTCATCACCTCCCAGTAGGTTGGAGAAGTAACTTCTCCATTTGTCTAGCGCCACTTGCGGATCTGTGATCAGATTCCCATTTTCGTACTTGCATTCTGTGACTCCGGGTTTGAAAAGTTCAGTAAATCGTCTAATCTATTTATTAAATTTTCGAGTCTCACTCATGCCGAAAAACATCTCGACTTCCTCGCACTTATGCCTTTCCCGCTCATCGCTTCCTTCTATTCATTCCTTCTCCTCTTTCTTTATCTCTCTGTATCGCTCTTTAACAGCTCGAGTTGTTCCCGACTGCAGAGTTTTCCTGTAGGCATTTCTTAGCTGCAACAAGGCAATGATCCGAGTCTATATTGGCTCCTCGAATCGCGCGCACTTCTAATACATTCGATGAATGCCTTCCGTTGATCACAACACGATCAATCTGGTTTCGCGTTAATTGATCAGGAGACTACAAATCTGGTACCACTTATGACCATGTTCCTACCCGCAGCGAAATCTATAAGCCTCTATTCGTTACCGGAGGTTGTCTCATGGAGGCTAAATCGGCCGATTGTCGAGCCAAAGACCCCTTCTCTCGCAATTTTAGCGTTAAAATCGCCAAGCACGATCTTAATGTCGTGATCGGGCCAGCGCTCGTATAGTTGTTCCAGGCGCTTATAGAAATCGTCTTTTTCGAGGCGTCCTTTTCTTGGCCTTGAGTCGGAGCGCGGCTAGTCGCTTGTCAACTCGTGTGAAGCTGATGACAGAGCAACGGAGTCTTTTACTGACTATTGATGCTCACGTTAGCCAGCAGCTTTGCGAATGCATCGCTTACTGTTACGGGTGGTCACCAACGAGGAGGTGTGAGTCGACTTGAGACGTAGTAAGCCAGAATCACGCTGGGCTAACTAAGTTGAACCGGTCATCAGCTTTGTTTGACTACATACGCCCCCATTCAGTCCAGAAGATCTATGATTAGAAGTTTTTGGAACACCAAGTTTATTATTCGATTAATTTATTATTTATTTGCTTTTTTACAATTACACTATCCAACAAAGTCCAGTATATTGAAGGGTTGCTGGTGATTCTAGATGATTTTCGTATTCAGAACACGAATCTGTTTTCGGAAACGGCCCTTTGAAAGGTTTGAAATAGGCATTTTAAACAACTTTAAACTCAAATTACCAAAAATTTACACGTAATGCACAATTTCACAAATCAGAATCGAGTTCAAGTTATTTCAGAAAATAATGTAAACAGCTAATTTTGAATATAAGCATTATTATAACAAATTTTCTCATTTATTTTCAGTCCTACGCCTGCTTAACAGTCAACAGGCAGATGATGTATCAGCCGGGAGTGGTGTAGAAGGGGCAATATCGAACTCTGAAGGTCTCTATCCACCCCTGTTCAATGTGGCACCGCGTGCTGTGATTAGTGTAAATGCCACTTGTGGTCAAAATGGAGCCGAAGAGTATTGCAAACTTGTCGATGCCTATCCGCATCGCAATTGGGCCAAGCAATGTGGCACCTGTAATGCTCACTCTTCGGATCGTGCCAAACAGCGTCCCATCGAGTCGCTAATCTCGGCTAGCTCCAGCTTTGAGGAGACCTGGTGGCAATCACCAACACTGCAGGGTGGCCGGCAATTTGAGTATGTGACCATCACATTGGATCTAAAGCAGGTGAGTGAGTTAACCCATGACAGATGAGCTGTGATCCAGTTTGTAATTAAGCCGTTGAGTTGTCAGTCATTTACAAGCGATTTAACGCCAGAGCCCAGTTTAAAGTTCCCTCCATACGGGACGATGAAATATGAGATTGGAAATGAAACCGGTTCATTGGTTAATCAAATTCTAAACACAAATTGACTTTGATGGAGTTTTGATTAAGTCAACTGGAGTTACATGTCAATAGAGAGTTTCTGCAACAAATTAAACATCCGGGTTATTAATATTGTTTGTTGATTTTGAATTATTGATTTGATTTGGTAAAAGCTTTGATATCTAAAAACCCTACAGAGAGTTCAATTCATTTGAAAACTGAGTTCTAAAAAAAATAATCTGTCTAAAAAATTGTGAAAGGTGTAAGATTTTTCTTGATTACTAGAGATGCAACATGCCGGCCCTTCTACTTCTGCTTAATCTAATTAATCCTTTGACTGACTGCTGGTACAGGGTAGAAAAACAGATTTTTTGTAAGTCTCTGGCAAAAGCTGTGAATATTTCTCGTCACTCAAGCAAATCAGCGTAAAGAGAGCGTGAACATTTTGACACATGCCGCAGATGTCTCCCAGTTTCCCATTCACATTTGACTCACTGGCGCTGCTTTCCTTCTCCTCCTCCTCCTACCTACTGCTTCATGGGAACCTCACAAACTTGTCTGACCAAAAAATGCATTTCAACATGTGACAATTTCATTTACAAAAAATATTGTCAAAGTGTAAACCATAAAAGGTTATGCCTAAACTAGACACCAACGAAAAAAAGTTAATTGGAAATATTTGAATGCTTCATTTTACTTCTTGGCCAGGCACAGAATTTATTAATAAACTCTTGCAACGCTCGCGGACTGTCATAAATCTTTCCATACTTCTGGCATATGCAAAAAACAATATTTTTAATTTTAAATCACTTCCAGTTCAGTCTCCTCCTTCACTTTAATTAAGTGCAGTCTTTGTCTGTTGCAGACTCCCCTTAGCATATGGCAATGAAAGAATTATATCAAAACATTGAGAGACTCTCGTGTGTGCAAACTGCACTTGAAATGTCAACTTTGTGTCGGCTGATGTTAAACAGATGATTTTTCAGCACATTATTGCCATATAGGGTAGAGCACCAGTTTGTGAAGCGATGACGAAGATGATGATGATTGGGTTGGTATTCTGGAGAGGATCAATGCCTGGCCCTAATCTGGCATACTTTGTTGTGATCGCTGGCTATGGAATTGCAATTAACACCACAGCTTAACACTATTAACACTCAATTTGGGTGTCAATAGATCTATAAAAAGTGCAAACTGATGTCTACTGGGTGGGCCTTAAATACTTGGATCGAGGAATGAGGAGAATGGACTTTTGTTTTTATACAAATAGTACTTTGTTGTCTAAGAGTACAAATGGTAGAATATAATGTTCCTTATTGATTTCGAGTCATTGCAAAGTTTATAATAATTTTTAAACTAAATATTTTAAATTTAGCCAAAATATTTTGATATTATTCAGATTGATAATAGAACTTTTAGTAGGCTTCAGGTTTCATAGCGGGCTGTTTGTTCATAACTTTTTAAAAAAAGACACAAACACTCCACAAAAGAGGTAGGTCGACTGTATAGCTATTTCATGAATATCCCGATTCAATCTTCAGCTGTGTTTGCCTGTTTTCTGCGAGTCTGCTGGGGTCATATAATGCCAGCTATGGTATAATTGGTTGGGAATTCCGAATGCAGGTTTATAGTAGAACCCAATCCCAACAGACAACGCCAATTGACAGAAGCTTTGTGTATGTGTATGCCCCTTAAAGTCCCTTCTGTATTAGTAGGGAAATTCTCTCTCCTCAGTTAAAACAGAGGACAATTTGCTTAAGTCGATATAGCCATTTCCCACCCACAACCAACACCGCATTGCATTTATTAAAGAGAGAGAGAGAGAAAAACTTAGAGATGGACACAGCGGCAGCGCTGCATTCAGCTTCTACACCGGGTACAGAGTATGTTATAGTCGGGCTTGACCGACTTTCTCACTTGTTTTTGATAATTCTGTCGGGACTTAGCTGGAGTTTAAATAATAAACTGAACATTGAGCTTCGGTTAAGTTTGTGGAATGGTTACTCGTTGGAACTGTGTGAAGCAATAACTCTTTTCAAAACAAGAGTTTAGGTTAAGGTCGTGCCTGCCCAATTTCAATATTCTCGTTTCTCACAGGAAGAAATGTTTAATAGTCTTCCCTCATGTTAATTTGCAGAGATCTTACCCTAATGTTAACATATTAACATTATGTTAGCAGACAGAGCATCCTGACCCCAAATATTTGACAAAAGTTGTGGTCTTTAAGAAAAAGACGAAAAGAAGGCTGAATGCGACATCCATTCGCCTGAACTTAGTCTATCCTTTTTACTCTACGAGGTACAAATATAAATATGATGCAGATTATGAATCACTCCAATTTTCTTAAATTTTCTTAATGAATATTAAGGCACATAAGGTGCATTATCCTAATCAAAACTCCATTTCCGATTCGGACTTTTCCCATAAATTTTCTTTTCCACACTCCCTCCATGCAGCTGCTACAAGTCACACCCAATTACCATCTATTCCAATTTTTAGCTTACTAATTGGTTAGCTCCACAAATGAAGTGTGTTTGTGTGCTCTGGAAATATTTTCAACATTTGTCACAAGATGTTTAAAAATCCATTAGAAAGAAGCAAACTCTCTGTTTTTATCCCCCAACAAAATTTATGACCTCTGACGACGGCGACGACGACGACAAAAACTTGACATTGATGTTGGCGTTTCGCTTTTCATGGCCGACTTTGAGTTGATTTTAACAATTAAACTAATCGAGTGATTTACAAGAACAACACGAAGGAAACGACAGGCATGTGTCAACAATTTGACAGCTTAAAATATTTCTTTTTCTAGTGGAAAAGGTAGACCAGGGGGATTGGTCAGAACTGTCAGTCAGGCAGTCTGTCAGTCTGGTTGGTCCACACAACAATGTCTAGATTTATGCTTCAATGGGTTCGGGGCGCGCGTGACTAATTGAAAGTCTAGCGAGAATTCTGGGAACTCTGCGATTACAGCAGTAGGAGAAATACAAAATTACAAATAAAAAGTTTCTCAATATTTTCCTGTCTGCCATTTTTGGCGGCAAACATCTAAACAAATTAAGAAAAATGTTTAATGTTTTTTTTTTCAACTTTTTTTTAGCCATTTAATTGCTTCATTAAATTTGGCCAAATTTGGCCAAGAAAATAGTTGACTCTTTGGCCTGGGCAAGAGCGCCTTTACGTAACTGTAATTCAAATGTTTGACAAGTTGTTGCAACATTCGGCAAAGCGTGTTACAAGCCACGTACGCGACGCATTTTAGGCGCAGCAATTATTTTAATGGTCAATTTATTTATTTGTTTTGGTTTTTTTGTGATTTTTTCCTTCGAATTTGCCTTTTAAAGAATGCTTCCGTCTGTACAAGATGTGGATTTGGTTGCGCTGCAGTTTGTGGCATTTGCATAAATTTTCTGAGAGTTTTTCGCTTGTTGTTTTCGGTTTGAACGTTAACGTGATTGAAGCGTTGCTTGAAGTGGTTTTATGTCGTTTAACAGGAAGCAATGTTTAATTTGTTTGGTTTTTATGGAGTAATGAGATGTTAACTGAGGAGAATTTTGAAGGGCAGAACTACAAAAAAGTTGAAAGTTAAGAAAAAATTTTTTTTATTTTAAAATGAAAAAAATCTTTTAGTTGCAGCTCTTAGTTATTTCTAGAGGCGGAAGGCAAATGAAATTATTCGAACTATCTGTTCATATATGGGCATTTCCACAGAAAAGTCCACCGAGATTGAAACAAATGTTTTTTTTAATGATTTTTGTTAACGTAACATTGAAAACAAAAATCAAAATAAATTCTAAAATGTATGTACAGCTTTTCTGATTCTTTACTATAAGAAAATTGGGCTCAATACCGAAGATATGTCCATTTCACTGTCGCGTTCTTCATAATATTAAAGCTTATAACAAGAAAACTAATGTATACAAATAAATATGATAGCACTCAATAAAAAGCTGCATTATTCCCCTTTAATTAAAATTTTACTACTTCAAAATTTGTATTTAACTTTCGCAGAGTTATTAATTTTTTTAGATGCAGTCGAAAACAACTTCTATATTTGTTGCGTGATAAATCCAATGATTTTTTAAAGTACATTTTAGTAGTCAAATCGATTGAACCTTCTTTTTGCACTACATGTATTGCTACCAAAATTCTACCAAAAAAAGTAGAAACAAAATCAAAAATTCTTTTTGTTCTCTATATTTCTCTGCACGTTAAAGGCGTATGAGTGTCGCGTCTGTGGAAATGTCCATTTATAGGCTATGAAGCTTTTATTTAAATGGTCAAAAGAACCGCGAAATTTGCAAAATTATAAAACCATTATTTAAAGCACTTTAGACTATTTATTACAGCACCTTATGACAATAAAGGAGTTGGTTAATAGAAGGTGTAGATCCAGACCTAAGCTTATTATGAAAGTTGGATAAATGGACGCATAAACTCTGGAGCAACACTATAGCCGCACATTGTTTCAGTTCAGTGTACGCATAGAAACAGTACAGCTAGAAAATCATTGCGATTACCGTTTGAAAGGGCGTTAAAAAAAGAGAAAATTAGTGACAAACTTCAACACTCTCAGTGCAAAAATTAACCGTTATGTTTCATTTTCGATTTGTGAGAGGTACATCACTATAGCCGCACTTCAGTAAATTAAATAAACTATGGAAAAATGTTAGCTAATTAATTTATGTTTATTCACTTTAATAAAGAGTGTAACCTCCTTTAGCACTAATTAACTCATAGATCCTATTCGGCATAATGTCTACGAGGTTTTTTAAATCACTAACTGACAGTTCTTCTCATGCCTTAATTATTGCCAATTTGAGCTCCTTAGAACTATGTAGTGTACTTAGGGTTTTGAGCATAAATCCTTCGGTGCAGCAACGCCCACAGGTTTTTCATCGGATCCAAGTCCGGGGAGCCCGCGGGCACCTCCAAAAACCGAACATTATTGCGTTGTGCTGCGTGCATTAGTGCGTTGTCCTTTTAGAAAATGAAATTACCGCGAAGAGAAGGCCATAAATTCATTTGCAAAATGTACACGTACTCTCTAGAGTTCATTAGAGTGCTTGGAAATGCCAGCTCCAAGCATCCACACTCGCAGAACGCAGCCCAAACCATCAATGATCCTCCTCCAAAATTTCTTTTAGAAACGTACAGGTGTCCCTTCCTCAAATCCCTCCAATAGTCCGAAAACCCATCAGGAAAGTCCAAATTATGCTTTTTCTCATCCGTAAAAATGATGGAAAGATGAATTAGTTTTTGCATTGTTCTATATTAACTTTTTACTTTTGTCCAGTCAGTTTCCATGTCAGTTCTAGCGAATTTCGTACCGTATTCTTTATGGCGGTCCAGTAACCTCAATTTGTGTCGCACTATGTTTTTAGATTTCTTTAAAGACCGTGCCTCGGTTCAGCGGGTCACTTTAAGGACACATTCAGCCACTAATTCATTAGCGGTCTTTAATGAATTACATGCAGCACTCACTAATCGGCGCTGGTCTAACTGATTTATTTTCGGATTACTTCCTTCGATTTTTTTTCCATAGCTATTTTTTTTTCTAAAAAAATGGCGCAAATCTTTATCGGATCGATCAATTTTGGAGACAATTTCACGAAATGAGCAATTCTCACTTTTGACGCCAGAATTTGGCCTTTCTCGACATCTGACAGCACTGGCCCACTCGGCATATTTACAAATTTATTACAAATAGTTACTCAACCAAGTTTACCCAAAAAAAAATCGTCGCCAGCAAACACAGAATAAGAAATAAAACTGTAAAAATAAAACGCAAAATTGTTCTACCGTTCAAATCGGTTAAGCGGTTCTTCAGATAAAAAAGTTTTTTGATTTATCTTTCCGCCCTCATAACTCTACTCCAATAGCGATTAGAAGACTAAAAATATAGGAGAGTGAGTTTCTCATTGATAGTAACAACATATTTAATTTTGGTGCTGATCGGAGTGGGGGCAGTTTTTGTATGCTTATTCTGCTAAGCCCTTTGTTAAAATTTTTAAAGGACCTAAGAATTATGAGGATTGGATAGATCGAAAATGAAGACGCGTATACAAGATGTGTAGACCAAGAATCGCGAAATTGAAAAAAATTTCATTTGATTATTTACGAAAGTGCAGGCGCCGGCAAATGAAAGGTGAAGATGGAACGGACTAAAATATTATGAAATTTGCAAATTCGTCGTATGTATCATAAGACCAAGAATATTAAGTCTTTGCTACTGTATGAAAAAGCCAGAGAGAAGGGCCTCCGAGCTTATAAAGTATTTATATTCTTGGTGAACATCAACCGCGCAAATTCCGCGATTTTTTTGACCGATTGGCCCGCACCTCCTAAGTAATTATATAGTTTTTCAAATTTTGCGGTTTTTTGGACCTAAGCCGTCAACAATTGCTAACTGTTAAATCTTGACGAAAATCTAAACTAATTATAACATTTTGCTAATTTTCGCGATTTTTCTGGATATGACTTGTGAGACCTAAGATAATTATAAAGTTTTGATAGACGGATAAACATAGGAGGAGTAAAATAAACGGTCCAACGATAAATAGGAGTTGAAGATCAAGGTCAAACAAATTGCGATATTTCCAAAATTTTCATAGGACCGAAGATTATTATGTAGACCAAAAACCGCGAATTTATCAAAATTTTTATTTGAGTATTTTCGAAATATTGCGAAGTTTGGAAATGGCAATGTGGACGGGTAAATAGGAGGTGTAGATTAAACAATTAAACAGCAAAAAAAAATCAATTAAACAAAAATAAATGCAAAATATGCAAAATTTTCTTTTTAATAAAATTATTATAAAAATTGATAGACTGCAATAGTAGAGGGTAAATATATGTGTATATAAATTTACAAAATTGTATAATGAGTTCAGATTAATACAAAGATTTGATAGGTTTAATAAAAATAGAAATTTGCAAATATTCATATATAAGTTAATGAGACATGTTGATCAAACGACCGACCAAAAAATTGCAAAAATTTTATGAGTTTAGACAATTATGAAAACGGGTCTATTTAGACGAATGGTAAAGATGAAAACGTCAAATAATTGCGAATTTTGCTAGATGAAGATTTGATAGGTATGCCAGGTATGGTCAAGTAAGCTTCACAACTTCGTTTTGAGTCTAAAATTCTAAATTCAGGTACTTGCTAGCGTAATAAATATCAAAATCTCGTGTCACGGTGTTTGTTTTTGGACTCTGATTTATATGAAATTTTATTATGAGACTAGACAATTGCGAAGATTTAATAGTTGGGAATTTTAGAAAATGCCGAAATTTTCAAAATTTTATAATGAGTTTAGATTTTTATGAAGATGACACAATATTCGATCCAAAAAGTCCCAGAATATGCAAAATTGATATATGAGTTTAGATTGTCATTAAGACGGTTAATTAGATGGGTAAATTGACGTGTAAATAGACAGTAAGAAGGAATTTAGATCATAAAGGTCCACAAAAATTTCATATGGTAGTAGAAGTAGAAGATTTATTTTCAAGTTGTTCGCATGTAATTTGACGTTTGCAGTTTTATATAATATTCCTAATAGCAACTACTAATATTACTATAGCTTACTAAATATTGTTAAAAATCCTCTGTGACAATTTTGAAAATCCTCTGTGACAATTTTGCCAATATTTAGGAGCAGCAGAGAGACAAGCCGCCAGGACCTTTCTCCGAAGTATTTGTATCGTAGTTCTTCCCATGTTGCAAAATGCTAATAATTCAAGCAGCGCTATGGCATCCCTGACAGTCATTTACTTTGACCCAGTTAGTTTTAGCCTTTATAAAAATAAGTTACGCTTCTTCCAGCAGTGACTCAAAGGTTTTGCTCTTGGCTTCAAATATTTCTTTATTGCAATCAGTTACGATAATATAAAGGTTAAAGAGATTTTGCCAAATTCATATATTTAGTTTAGATTGTCATGAAGTTAGTTGAATAGACGGGTAAACAGACGGGTCAACAAAATCTCAAAATTTTATAAAGAGTTTTAATTACCATGAAAACAGCTAAATAGACGGATGCTTTAGATCAAAAGTTCTAAAAAATATGAGTTTAGATTATCATGAACACGAGTGAATAGATATATGGCAAAGTTATAAAGGTCCACAAAATCGTGAAATTTGTTAAATCTTAAATTGTTAGATTGTCAATAAGATTTGATAGATATGACTTGTAATGTTTTTTTGTGTTAATGTTTTGTTTTAATTTTCAAAGTCCACTCTTGCAGCTATTTCAAACCGCATTCTTCAACAATTCCAACTCTTCAATTAAAATTGTACATATATATCTCAATTCAGCTTACTTAAACTTTAATCACAAAACAAGTTATGCAAACTTTAGGCATTCTTTTCAGACCGCATTAATGCGCCAATTTTTGGTTAAGATAAAAACTTGCTGCAGACACAAAAAAAAACTTTTCCATTACTTTTGGCCCCTGAGCATTGAACTCTTTATGGCTCAAAACATTGAAAAACAAAAACAAAAACGAAAAAGAAAATAAATTATTAAAAAAAATATGTCCAACATGTGTGGGTGGTGGTGGGTTCATTCACCACCACACAAAAATTACTCTGCTTCTTTAGCTTTACATTTTGCAAAAAAAAACACCTACATTCAGACTCGTCTGTGTCTAGTCTAGTTTTATTTTTAAAAGTTTACGATGGCAACTAGACGAACTGAAAAATATTTGATGGCCGTAAATGCTAATTTAGGTAATTTATGACATGCAACTCAATTTACCGCTGCAGTTGCATAATTTAACCATTTTAGTTGTCTTATTTGCTGTTATCAGTTGACATTTGATCTGGCTGGGCAACAGGTTTTCACAGATAACAAATAAATTATTGACCAGAAATACAATCTTCATTTTGTTGTGTGTAAACAAGTTTGTTGTTTGCTGTTCATGGCCTGTCAATTGGCCGTCTTGACTGTCCACTGATAAAAACGTCAAAATGTTACACCTCGGGGCCATCTCGATGGCAATCTCTACACGGATTTTCACATCTCCTTTGGGAAGAATTGCTGGCTGCCGTCTAAAGTTACTCCAAGGTCTTACTACTGGCCTTTGAAGTTCATTCTTATCTTTCAAACTTGTTTTTTTGTTGGCTGAGGCAGGAAAGGCAGGAAGTTGGCGCTTTGCAAGTCCCAGAAGAAGTGCATCAGTAGCTGTAGAGTTAAGTGTAATCAAAGGAAGACAGCAAAGAATTTGTTTATCTAGATGGGAAGAATGAGATGAGTTGTCTGAATTATCTGTGATAAAGGGATTAGAACGTGGTAGTTATGGCATATTAAAAGGTTAAGCTTTCAGGCAGCCGTCATCTTAAACAGCTACTGGAGTCAGCTGTGAAGGGTGGGACAATACTGCAGGTTCGTGCTCAGTCCGAGAGGGTAGCCAATTTGCTGTAAGAAATTTTGCCAGTTTGGCTATAAAAATGTAAAAATTCACGGTTCTTGAACTTAAATACAACTTAAGATGGGGGAGTACATCATGCTACGTTTATTCGAGCAGAATGATCCGGGAAAATTAGCAAGCATCTATAAAGATTTGTCCTATCCTATCATTATAGAGCCAAATAAATAATTTAAATAATTTAAAATTTAATTTTTTAATTTAAATTAGCAGACTTTGCTGTTGTCTTTTAAATTGTACATTGGCTTACTCTACTTTTCTTTGCCAACGTAATTTAGAAAAACGCATATACGCATATTTTTACTGTTTTAAATATTGAGATATATAAAGTTTTCGACTAAAAATGGAATGAATTTTGGGTTTATCAATTTTCGGTTAGTCTATTTTAACAGATTGATGGATCTTTTGCACAATTTCTTGAAATTTTTAATCACAACAAGGCTTTAAAACGTCATTTATTTTTTTTTTAACGTTTATGTGCCATCGAAAATGTCCACACACACATTCAGCTGTTCTCTTGACCAGTTGAAGAAGAACACATGAACAATTTTCTTCACTCACTCATGAACAACCCAACTCTAATTCTTAGTAGTTTTGTGTTGGTAATTAAAAATATCGCCGGGCCTGTGCACCACTTTTAGTTTCAGCGCTCTCTTCCACTTTTTACTCTACAGCAGTGTTGCCCAAAATGCCAAAAGCCTATCCCAAGGGATAAGAACTCATAATTGTGCCAACGTCGCAGCCGACACATTCATATAGAGAGGGAATACGTGTGTTCTATCAATAGCACGCTCGACGGCTAGCTCTCTCACGACGCGTGCTTTCGTCTTTTTCTTCTCTCACGAGGCATTTGTTCCTTTGCTTGTTGCGCATGTTTGAAGTCATGACGTTTACTGCATGTTTCGCTACTACGCACACAAGCGTAAAGCTTGATAATGCGAGTTTGGACACCTAAAATATAATAATAATAAAAATATTTTAAATGTTGCTATGATATTCCGCTAAAAGATTTAATGTGAATTAACACTTAAACAAAAATGAATAATTTTTAGAGTTTAAATTCGAAACTCATCTCAGAAAAAAACAAAAAAATGTGAAAAATTGGCCGATTTGATAAGATTCTGACCAAGCTTACGCTCGAAATATCCAACAAAAATATGTTAAATGTTGCTATGGTATTCCCCTTAAAGGATTTAAAGAGAATTAACACTTAAACAAAAATTTAAAATTTTTAGAGATTAAATTCGAAACTCATCTCAAAAAAAATTTTTTGTTTTTAAAAATTGGCCCATTTTATATGATTCTCACCAAGTCTATGCTCGAAATATCCAGCAAAAATATGTAAAATGTTGCTATGGTATTTCACTTAAAGGATTTAAGGAGAAAAACCACTTAAAATTTTTTTTTTTAAATTTTTGATTTTTTTTTCGCCCGGGCAAAAGCAAAAATCAGAATCTCATTTATACTAAAAATTCTCCGAAAAAAATTTGGGAAAAATTGACACTTTTGATATAATTCTGGCCAAGTTTACGCTCAAAATAAAACAAAATTATATTTAAAATGTTGCTATGATATTCCCCTAAAAGGATATAAAAAGAATTAACAAGTAAAAATTGTTTTGGAATTTTTAGAGATTAAATTCGAAACTCATCCCCCTCATTTTCCATACATTTCAAATTTTCGATTTTAAGGGCGAGCGCGCGTCCACTAAATGAAGACCGATCGCTGCCAAACTTTTTTTCATATCTATTGGGACCAAAACGAATCATTTTCCGCTCGGTATTTTGAAATCTATTTTTAAGGGCCAGTCTACTATGTATCTGTAGCGTTGGGATAAAACCGAAATAAAAGTAAAAATTAATTGTGGTAGTGGAAAAATTTTCTTAAGAAAGTATGTTTAAAGACTTTACATGTGAAGACTTTACATGTAATTTAATATAAAATATAAAATTTGTTTAATTTTAAAACAAAAGAAAAACATTTAAAAGCTTTTTTCAGCGTTTATTTTGCGAGCACAAAATGTTCAAAAAATCATAAAGCGATCACAAAATGTTCATAATACGACAACCGCTTTTCACGGTTAATGAAAAAGCGGTATTACTCTACTTTTATCAACGAAGGGGCTTGATTTTGCTATATTTAGAACGAATATTTTTAACTGAAATTTTTTGATTGTGTTATATGTTTTATGATGCGTATTTAAATTATAATTCAAATTTTTGTATTATTCTCCGTAAAAATAAAATATTAAACATAAACAGTATAACTTCAACCCTAATCCGCTGGCCGTCAAGTAGATGAAGCTGACCATTGACAGAGGGAGCCACTGCGGCGGTAGCGTTGATAAATCTCTCCCCTAACAAAACACGGGCGGTTTAGAAAGCAACGAAAATAAATTTTTGTGGCACCTAAGAATTGATTCTCATCTGATAGTCCTGCTTGCTAAATATAAAGAGTCTATTTTGTAAAATTGCTACTTCTTGTTTCTTACCATCTCTGAGATCCACCGATCAAACAGATGCCCATGGCTCTACCGCCCTGTTTGTGATGCTGATGAAAAAGTTATTCTGCTAAGACGTTTTCTTTCCCATTGAAAAATTTGTGCTTTGTAATAACCTTTGTTTCTTTGGTAGAAAGTTTAAATTGGATCGGAAAAAAATGACCAAAATGTTCTTTCTGAAGTCATCGAAGCCTTTAATTAAAACAAAATTTTAGTGTCTCTTAAAGTAGACACAAAAAAATTTTGTTTTAATTTTTCTTTTGTCAGTTTTAAATTTTCATTTTAATCCAAAGAAATCATGAATTGAGGAGAAATATAAACAATAAAACTTATTAAAATTTCGGGAAATTGCAATTTATGATTTATTTCAATTTTTCCAACGCCAAGTCAACGGACAAATTGCCCCAAGACAAATTGTATTCAACTTGACCAACTTTCCTCCATATTTTTTGCCAGTCTCTTTCGCTATCTGTGCCTGCTTCACCCTCTAATCTAATCATCTTGACAGTTGTAATCGAATACAGGCGGCAAGCAGGCAGTTCGACCGGCAGGCACGCATGCGCGCAGAGTTGCCATTCGAACTTCTTGCTGTTTTATCAGTGAAAAAAAAGAGAAGTGTTTGCTGATGCTATTAGCTGCTTAAGAGTCTGTTTTTTTTTTTGGGGTAAACAAGTGGCTTGGAAATTTGATAGAGTTGCTTGTTGTCTGTCTAAATTCGAAAATAATAAAATCTGGTTAGATGGCGCCATGTCGTAATCAATTATACACCTGGCCACACCTTCGACACAAGTCGCCCGTCGGTAAATTCAATTGCATGCCTTTTATTGGTATTTTCATTATTTTTTTTGGTCATTGATCTTTGATAGGCGCAACATTTTCAACATCTTGCGGCTCACGCGACGTTTTTGGCATTTCGGTTTTTTTTTGTATTGTTTTTCCTCCAAGTACTCGACCATAAATATATGTATATAAATATCGTTTGTCAGCTGTTTGGCTGCCGGGCGTGTGTGTTGCGAAGGAAAAGGAGGTGTTAGTTCGTGGTTAGTTGACAGTTGGGAAAATTTATGATGCATAGACAAAGATATAATACCGAATAGAAACATCAACGGGTGGCTGAAAGTGACAGAAACACCGACGTTTGGGTGCGTAGATACAATTTACTAGCTGTACACGATTCATAAATTGCAAAGAGATTGTGAGGTGTGCGAAAAATAGTGTATAACTTTGCATGTGTGCCGCCTTCTAGTGCTTGTCAAACTGTAAACCTTGAAACTATTTGAACCAACTCAAATGTGTTAATGCTTAATGCCTGTCTCTTTTTCCCTTTTTCAGACCTATCAAATCTTCTTTGTGATGCTAAAATCAGCCAACTCACCACGACCTGCTTCCTGGATATTGGAAAAGTCTCTAGATGGCTTAAACTATGAACCTTGGCAATATTTTGGTCTCAGCGATGCCGATTGCAAGCGTCGCTGGAATCTTTCGGGGCAAAATGGCAAATATGTTTTCCAGAATGACACCGAAGTCATTTGTTCCACGCAATTCTCCAAGCCCTTGCCCCTGGAAAACGGCGAGCTGCATGTCTCGCTGCTTAAGAATCGTCCTGGCGCTATGGAACAAACTCCAGAACTTTTACAATTCATAACGGCTCGCTATATGCGAATACGTCTGCAGGGTATGCATTCTACGGCCAATCTGGATAACAGTGTGGATTGGCTTTTGGATTCTCAGTCGCTGGAGAAGCGTAGTTTCTACTCGCTGAAGCAATTGAGGGTAAGTGCACGCCTCGATTGCCATGGACATGCCGAACGCACACAGGAGCTAGCGGAGACGCCCTGGATGCAGTGTCTGTGCCAGCATAATGCCTGTGGCATGCAGTGCGAGGAGTGTTGCCCTCTCTTCCAGGATCGTCCTTACCGTTTGGGTGGAGAGTGTGAGATATGTCAGTGCCAGGGTCACGCCGAGAGTTGCACCTATGATTCGTATTTGGATAAGGGCATTTGCCAGGGATGTGGCAATCATACGGCCGGCAATGAGTGCGAATTCTGTGAGAGCGGTTACTTTAGGGAGTTGGGTGCCTCCCTCACAGAACCCTGCCAGCCCTGCTTTTTGTAATCCGCAAAGATCAACGGGTAGCTGCTCGGCCGAGGGAGGAAATTGCCATTGTTTGGAGGGATTCCAGGGTAAGCAGTGTGAGGAATGTGCCCCCTGGCTATTATGGAGATAATTGCAAACGCTGTGAGTGCGACGAGAGAGGTACCCTTTCCACAGACCAATTCTGTTCCAGCGAGTGTAAATGCAAAGCTTACGTGGAGGGTCTTACCTGTTCGGAATGTTCCTCCGGTTACTTTGATTTGAGTCAGGATAACCCTTTGGGCTGCACTCATTGCTGGTGTTCAGGCGTCTCTGAGTCGTGTCACAGTTTCAAGCTACAGACCTTGGCTTTTGAGACCCTAAATGATTGGAAGCTTACCGATATACAAAGACTACAGGCCATACCCATTCCTGTGGATGCCGAACAGAAACGTCTCATTTTTGTCAATGAATTGGATGAGGTGGAGGCCATCTATTGGCAGGCGCCATTGGGTTATCTGGGCAATCGTCTCACCAGCTATGGTGTAAGACTTCAACTTCAACTCTCCTGGGAGGTCATGTGGAGATACCTCTGGAAAACCCACCACCGGACCCAATGCCATACTTTGCGGCAAGAATGGTCTGAAGATAGCCTTTGCTGATGAATCGTTCGAAGGCATGAACGCTGATTTAAATATCATACCTCTCCGAAGAGGGCTGGTATCATGTGCCGCCGGCCGTCAAGGATATCAAAACCCGCCTTAGACGTACCGAAGGAGGTGCCTATCATGGTGAGGCAGTTACCAGAGCACAGTTTCTTTCCGTATTGGTTTCACTGGATGCTTTGCTTATACGTGCCGCTTATCACACCGATCAAGTGGAAACTTCTTTGGCACGCGCTGTCATCTATACGGGTGGCATGGAATTGGGTGGACCGGCCTCGACGCGAGTGGAGCAGTGCCTATGCCCGGCTGGCTATACGGGTCTGTCGTGTGAGAGCTGCGCTTTTGGTTATAAACGAATCTATGAGAACTCAACGGATCATCAGCTGCTGGGCAAGTGTATACCGTGTCCCTGCAACGGACACTCGAATTCGTGTGATTTGCAAAGCGGCAACTGCGGCGATTGTATGCACAACACTTTTGGAGAACGGTGAGTGAAAACAAAACCAAACCGCTAAAAAAAGTGGAAAAAGTTTTTTTGCTGGAAGTCGAAATTTGAACATTTTGTACTTTGTTTATAGAATCTAGAAAAGTAAATAGCAGCCCTCGCATAATCCCCTTAGCACTTCATTTTGTGTCCGCTTTCCATTGTTCCAAACCCATCGTTTTTTCATTTAGTCAGTACGTCCACCTTTTTGTTTACATTCCACATTACATCTTCCACAATTCTAGTTAATACAACAACCATTGCCAACTCCCCTTTTGTAATGTTTGTGTCTTGACTAACTCACCACGCACTCTGAGCTAACAAACAAACTCTCTCATAGCAAAGACTTCAACCTTTTGCCAATCTCTGAATTCATATGGGCATTTCCATTCTGCCATTATTCCGCAACGTCGCACAGTGTAATATTTGGCAATCTATGAGGACTTATTTCAATAGAAGTCGTATTTTTCCAAAGCTATCGACTTCCAACTTTGACTGAATGTTCAAATATTCCCCCAAAGAAATTTCTGACGAAAAGTTAAGGTAGCATATGGTACCTTAAAGGCAGGGACTGCAATAACAGTTATGTGAAAAAAACTTATAAAAATTTATTTAAATTTAAGGACCTATATGACCGGGGGAGGCACCAGAATTTTAAATTTTTTTGGATCAGCTATTTAAAATGCACATTAATAAATTTATATATCCACTTTTATCAGAAAAATTATTTTTTAATTTATATTTTTTAATTTTTATTTAAAAATTTTTTGAAAAAAATTATTTTTAATTTTTAAATAAAATTTAATTTAATTTTTTAATTTTTATTTTTAATTTTAAATTTATTTTATTAGTTTACATGCTTCCAGGTCCAGATATATATATGTATATACATACATAGTGAATTCAAAGATCACATATATGTATATTTGTAATTGGGTGTTTGGTTTAAAAGTTATTTGAGTTTAATTTTATTTTTAATTTTTATAATAAAAATTGTTTGACAATTTTTATTTTTAATTTTTATGAATAAAAATTGTTTGATACTTTTATTTTAAAAATTAAAATATAAATTAAAAATAATTTTTTTCAAAATAACCTTATTTTGTAATTTTTATAAAAAAAATTATAAAAATTACGGTCCCTGCTTAAAGGGCGTAAAATACGTAAAACCAGAAAATTTTCGTTTTTTTTTTAACATACAAACCTCCATAAGAAAAAGTAAAATTTTTTAAAAGTATATTAGATTAGTATTTTCGTTTTAATTTAATAATTTAAAATATTTTTTTGAATTTTAATCAAAAATGTTTTTTTTTTAAATTGATTACTTCTGTTAAATGCTTTGCTTGTAACTTAAAAATTATTCGCCGTACAAATGAAAAAAATGACTGGGTTTTAAAGGTAATTCATTTATTGAAAGAAAAAGCGATTTTCATATTTTTTCACAATTTTTATACTCTGTACCGAAGGTACATAGAGTATAATAAGTTTGTGCAAAAGTATGTAACAGGGAGAAGGAATCACTTCCGACCCTATAAAGTATATATATTCTTGATCAGCATCAACAGCCGAGTCGATATAGCCATGTCCGTCTGTCCGTCCGTCTGTCCGTCTGTCCGTCCGTATGAACAAACAGATCTCAGAGATGGTAAGAGATAGAGGTTTGACATGTATGGGACAAATGTTTCTTATACTTGCAGGCAGATCAAGTTTATTTTCAATTTTTGCCACGCCCCCTCCCGCCCCCGCAATTTTGAAAAAACGTCATATCTCCCACAGTTTTGTAGATAGATGATTTGTACCTTCTAGAGATAGTTAGTCATTAGCAATATGTATCAATTTGCCGAAGAAATGATAAAGATCGGATGAGCGGTTCTCAAGTTATGAGCAAATAAGTGAATCACCCCCCTCCACCCCCCTCCCACCCATGCACAACCAACGCACAATCTTAGATAGAGAGAGAGAGAGAGAGAGAGAGAGAGAGAGAGAGAGAGGGGGGAGAGAAAGAAACTCAGAGATGAGCGCAGCAGCAGCTCTGCATTTATCTCTTACTCTAGGTACAGAGTATAAATATAGTCGGGCTTGACCGACTTTCTTACTTGTTTTTTAGTAAAGAATA